>JAXQQM020085365.1:0-284933 GCA_034641835.2 Pinus albicaulis
ATTTGTAGAGGGACTGTTTGGGGACCTAAGTGAGGCTTCTCAACTAATCCAAGCCCAAAAGTGATCTAGATTTGTAATGAGTGACGTTACCTGTGCCGCATAGGGGTTTACCGTTACCATTATCTTGACATGCTGAAAGCCCATAGGATGTGTAATGCAGGAGCATTCTTCAAGGTTTATAAGACCTAGGAGTGTTATCACACATTTACTAAAGTTTGTGGGTTCCTTAATTATTTTGTTTATTTTCCTAAGTTTAGGTTTGAGTTTAAAGAGATTTAAATGCAATTTGATTAATGAAGAATATCTCGTGAGTTGTAGAGATCTTAGGGATGAGTGAGTAATCCTAGGAAGAGTGAGGATTTTGTGGATCTAGAATATCTTATGAGTTGTTAAGGAGGGTTTTGTGGATCTGAACCAGAATCTGGTATCAGAATCCTTTTCTTTACAAATGTAATTTGGTGAGCAATCAAGGTTGGACTAGATACAAATTAGAGCGGAGGTGAGAGAGATTAGAGATGTAGAGAAAGACTGTCATAGTGTTATGATGTAATACATTCTCACGAAATGGTTGAGTGAGATTTATGTAAATAATAGAAATCTTATGTCTGTAGGAATTAATATATATGTTTTTTTAAAACGCATTGTTTCTGTGGTAGTTATTTGATATTTAAGCTTGAAGGATTAGTTTTAGCCAATGCAAGTGTGAGTAAGCTCACAGTTGATAGGATTACAGAGGATCTTAAACATTTAATGCCGAAAGGTATCAAAGTTCCATTATTGGAAACTATGACATTCGATGTAGCTGAGTATATATCTGTAGCAATAGAGGCAAAGTGCCACTGTGACTGATTTAATGCGCATCTCTCACATGCGATTGCCTTGAGATTAACGAGATGGTTTGATTGTTGGTATTGATTTAAGGGAGTCGAAGCTTTGAATTCATCTTCAAGCGTTGAGGCACCGTTTATAGAAGAAGTGAAATCGGATTAGTCTGTAAGAATGCGTGGAAAGATATGTGAGATCCGTTGTTAAAGATTTGTTGTTACAAAGGAAGGAATACATTATAAATATTGAGGCTTGTATGGAAGTGGATAGTCCAGACTGAAGGTAATCTCAGTTGAAAACCGGCTACATTTCCAAAGGCAGCAAACTGTGATTTTCCCTAAATTCCAAAGATTTCTGAACATAAGCGTGAAGGTGGAATGGATGGTGGAGATTAGATTGCAGAAATGAAGCAGGAGAATGGACGACCCAGATTATATCGCATTCGGCCATAATATTTTTAGCGCACATCGCATTCGGCAGAAGGAGCATTGAGAATGCGATGAGGAGTTATGTGTGGACGCGCATTGTGATTTGCGATAAGCCAAAGTTTGTGATATGCAATATTGCTTAGGTTGCGAAATTGCGATGAGCCTTGGTTTGCGATATTGCGATGCATTTTAATTCTACGATTTTGCGATGTAGTGAGTTTTGCGATGCGCTTTAGTATATAAATAAAGTGAAAGAGCTTTGGTATTGTGATCATATGTGGAACAATGATGCGATGTGGTGTCCGATGGATAAGTCGTGATTCAAAGAGAAATTGTGAAGGAGTATTGCAATATCATATTTGCAAAAGAGTATTGCGATGAGTGTGCGTAGTGGAAACTGGTGTGGGCCCATAACCCACAGGTTCGCGGATTATGTAAAATTGTAGCCTTTCTGCATCAATGTGTGAGGATAAAAAAGGACGGAAAATAATGTTCAAATGAATGTCCCGTGGAGAGAGATAGGGGGACCAAGAGGACTTGTAGTGGGGTTATGGCTAGGGGTGAAATTGAGGGTGTGAGCAAAGGTGTGAAGGCACCCATGGGTTGTGGAAAATAGGGAGTAACGTCTCAGGGAGAAGGATGAATTGGGCAAGGGGACGAGAGTTAAGGGAGAAGAGTGGAGAGGGTTGTGGGTGAGGAGGCCGCAAATAAGGTGCATCAAGGAGAATGGAGGGTAAGTGATGGTTGGGAGGAGGGGGGTAATATTGGGGAGGAATAGGGTGGTGGAGTGAGGAGAGGGTAGAAGCAATGAAGAAGAGTGTCAATCATATATAATTGGAGGCCCATGACCAAATGATTCACTAACAAAGATCTTAAACCATAATGAAAATAATTGTAATGGAAAGCTTTAATAACCAAGTATGTGATATAACATAGATCGTGTTTGCTTTTCCAAATCTATGCTATCATAATAATACAATTTCACACACAAAAACACAAGAAACACCCTAGAAAAAACACATCTTGGGAAAAAATCCAACTTTGAAATGTTATCTTGCTATAGTTTTTATCATAAATTATTCTTTTTTAGTCTACAAGGCTCTATAGGAAATGCAATCCACAATGAAAAATGCACTCACTATAATCATGACTTTGCAACCATGAACTAGTGAATAGGCTGCTGTCCAAGTTGCTCTCTCAATCTCTACACTGCAATTACAGTGTCAAACTATCACATGGTTAATCAATTATCTCCTTTGTGACTTGTTGAATCTCTAGTCCAACCTCCCCTGCAAAGTGGCTGAACCTATCTTCCATCTCGACTGTCCCTTTTATGTCTGATTCCAAAGGTATTTAGAAGGTCAACAACCTCTGTAATAAATTTTCCTAGGAACCAACTATAGTCTCTAGAAAAAGACTAGCCCTTTCACAGTTTTTCAGATTCCATCTTTTTTTGTTTTGCTTATACTGCCACATAACACCTTGTGATTGGTTGCAAGGGCCATATGTTCAACCACGTTGCTTGCTAACTATGCAGGGAACTTCTAGTCTGGGGCACCTACTTATATATTATGTAGAAATATTTGCGCAAAGGCAAGCATGTCTCATGCTCCACAAACCTTTTTCTTGTCTCTTCTGCCTTATTCCTTTGTTTTGTTATTTTGATGTGGAGCAGAGAGTTAGATTTCATTTGATTGCCACCTTTTCCTTATGTTATGGCAGGTTTCTTGGTTCTTTTGTGACATGCAAAAGGCAAAGGTAGAACTTTCTCCCCTACCTTACCCCTATCAATGATGAGAGCTATGAGAACTTACAACAACATTGGTGTAACCTTGAAAATGGCTAGTTATTCAACAAAAGAACATTATTCAATAAAATTAACTTTTAAGAAATATTGTAAAGATTCCCCTAAGTCATGTGAAGGAGAATGCTATCCCTTTAAGATATCTCGAAGCTAGTGGAGGGAGGATGTTATCATTTTCTTTTATATTTATAACTATTTTTTGCTTTTTTCATAGAATTTATAAATTCCATGTCAACATTTTCCCAACCTTATTTACCTAGCATATTCATTGTAGATTTGAACATGAATCCTACTATAAAAAACCCAAGATTTTCATCAACTCACCTTGGCCATGTTAACACCAGTACAATATTATGTTAAATTTTGGAATTAGATAAGATTTAGGACGTTTTCCTATGGCCATAAAATATGAACATAATGCCATTCAATTTAACATCAATACGATTTTATGTTAAACTTTGTTATGGGGTGAACCCTTAGTGATTATAACATTTTGCTTATGTTGGCTAGAAGACATGAACATAATGCCATTCAAATATAAATTTCATGGTTATTTACAGTGAAGGCAATAAAACAGCGCAAGTCTCTAGGCTTTTGCATATGATTATTTTTTTGTAGTGGGCACAACTTCTAAGTGATAAGAGGGAAACGAAGAGGACACTTTCACACTGCAAATCTTCTCCTGCATCCTTTAATGATGTACACTCTTAGGTATTTTTTTCTATGTAGATTCCATCAAACTAAATTTCATGCTGAGTGCATCACATTGCATTGAATTTGGTTCTCTCTCTCTCTCTTTTAAATTTCCATTATTGAATTGTTCTTTGCTTAGTTTGCTTGGTATTTGAATATGGATCAGACCTTTCCCATCAAATATTTGTTCCTAACTACTCTAGCTGGTAGCTAGTGCTTCACGCCCTTGTCCTCTTATTCCTCGATAGGAGCGACTATCATGGAGGAGATTCAATTGAATTGTGAAAGGTTGAAGTGGGTTTGGTTTGGCTTTATTGATTTACATATATTTGTTATTATTTTGGACAAGTAGGATTAATAGGAGATTATTAAGCCCTAATCTTCAAATACCAATTTATTTGTTTTTGAAATAAGTTTACTCTTTGAATCCATTTTTCCTTCTCTTTTTTTTGGGATTTGTAATCCTTCAATTTGAAGGCATTAGCATTGCAGGGATAATTTAGGATCTAGATATAAGCTAAGTCATTGGACACACCCCTAAGGGGGTCACATGTCACGAATCTTGGGTGTCAAACATGCATTTGTGAGGACACATGTCATGTCAAAAAGTAGATGTGGCTTGTGTTTACAGGCTAAGGGAGGAATGATTGAAGGGAAAGACAAATATGTGGGATGCGTTTCTGTAATATCCCCAAATAGAGATACTAGAAAAACAACAATATTTTAAAGTGAGTGCACAACAAAATCTGAAAATTTATTTGCATATAAAAATCATGAATCACAACTATGAAATTACTTGCTGAAATAAACACGAATCTAAAATTGTCCTCTAAATTTTTATCTCTAAATCGATCTTGAAGCCTGATGAAAAATTGCAGCCCAAAAAATATGATGTGCTAGGGTCTCACAAATTGAAGCTCTTCAATCGAAACACACCCTTCTAACTAGGTGGAGCCCATATGTCTCTCTGAAACGAGGGATACGCAAGGTTGTCAGATCTTAAGCCCAAAATTGCAGTAGCATAGAATAGAAAATGCATAATGAATGTCTTACCCAACTATCAAAGCGACCTTCTCCTTTTATCAATGATGGAAGTCAAATTATCCACGCAAGACTTTTCCTTCAACTTCCATGCATTTCGGTTAACTATTGGTGAACTAGGATGAGATGGCCATGTGCATGGCTAGGGGAGTACGTTTGAGTTCAACTGAAGTATAAGTGGAGAGAAGAAGCATTGGCTTAGTCTAGTGGTGATACTCTTATGTTAAACTAATGTGAAGTGGGAGAGAAAAAGGAATGCACATAGTTAACTAGACCACACGCTCAATTATCACCCCATGCATGCATGCGTTGTAGTTAACTCTAAGAAAAGTGTCAACACATTCCTAAGTTAGTGCATGCATCCCAGTTGTCTTTAGTTCAGTCATGCATGCACTCCAAATAACTCCCAGTTGCGCTCAGTCTTATCCATGTGCATTAATCCTCGTGCACGTGCCTAAACCTAATGTGGTTCTATGTCCTTTTCCTCTTGGGTAAGCCAAGGAAAGGACAACCGATTTGCTGTTGGTTTTCTTGAGTTGGGGACATTATAGGCTTCCCCACCCAAAGAATGGTTGTCCTCAAGCATTTGTAGATCATGATGTTTAAGAATCTCCTCCCCTAACCATTTTGTGTCCTCCATGGGCAAGTTTTTCCATTTGATGAGATATTTAGAGATTACTTTATTCCTCAATGGTTTCTCCCTTGCAAAAAATGGTTTGTAGAATAAGTATCAATTTACCTTCTTCATCCATGGGGGGTAATTCCATTGGAGGAGTCAAATGCTGCCCAAGAGCCTTTTTGAGGCATGATACATGAAATACATTGTGAATCTTGCTTGTACAAGGCAATTCCAACTCATATGCTACTTCGCCAAATTGGGGTTTAAGCTTTTTTGCTCCACTCATTTCCAATGAAGATTGTTTGTGAGGTTGAAGATGCAAAAATACCATGTCTCCCACCTTGAAAGACCTCTCAATTCGATGGCGATCAACATATTTCTTTTGTTGTTCTTGAGCAATCTGGATATTCTTCTTGAGCATGTTTGATAATAACTTGGTTCTTTAGCCCACTCAAAAATATTTTGAAGCTCTAGAATCAGAAAAGACCAAATCCACAAATGTAGAAGCTTCATAACCATACAAGGCTTCAAAAAGAGTTATGTTGATGCTCAGGTGATATGCAATGTTTTAACAAATTTCTGCCAAATGTAACCATTTTACCCATGTGTTTAGCTGTCCCGACACATAGTTCCTCAAGTAACCCTCTAGCCATTTATTAACAATTTCAATTTGACCATCCATTTGAGGATGATAACTAGTTTTGTAATCAAGTTCGTTTCTTGCCAACTTCATCAGTTCTTGCCAAAAAGTGCTAATGAATATGTGGTCCTTGTCACTTACAATCCTCTTAGGCACACCATGAAGTCTAAATACATGTTCAAAAAACAGACCAACAATTTGTGGAGGTTTAGATTCAAAAGGCATTGGCATGAAATGAGCATATTTCGTAAGTCTATCCGCTACAAAAGAAATACAATCCTTACCATTTACCTTAGGCAACCCTGTGATAAAATCCATTGATATTTGTTCCCACTTTTGGTTGGGAATAAGAAGTGGTTGTAGCAACCTTGCAGGGAAGGAAACTTTTGCCTTGTTTCATTGGCATTCTATGCTTTCCCTCACATATTTGAGAACATCATCCTTCATACCTTTCCATGAGAACCTTTCACAAACAGACCTGTATGTCTTAAAATAACCAGGGTGACCAACAAGCCGATTGTTATGAACAACAATTAGAATTTTATTTTTAAACTTACTTTCGGGCACTAGGTGGATTTTATTCTTGTCATCACTTTATATCTTCCATCATCATTTTTACCTTTTAAAATATGACAAGCATGTTGATTTTTGCATATTTTGCTAGTATGTGATCTTTCCAAGAAGCTGGAATTTCCGAAAGTGATGAAAACGAAGAATTTCTAGATAATTCATCACCAACAACATTATTCTTTCCCTTGATGAATTCAATGTCAAAGTCATACCCTTGTAGCTTATTTAGCCATCGTTGTTGTCTCTCATTTAAACCTTTTTCTTCCATGAAATACTTGAGGCTGTTATGTGTTGAATTTCCACGACCTTGGGTCTAGGATAGAGTCTGATGCTACCAAACCAAGAATCTCAACAGAACTACTTTGCACAACGGAATATATATAGCAGTAAATCACATATGCACAAAATATAGACAACTTATAAATTTTTCAACCCAACTTCGTTATATTAACAACATATAATACAACAGTCTAGGGCTCCCTTACAAGGGATAATGGCCCTCATACATCCACTAATACAAGATACAAACAAGATACTTTGAGCATTTGGCTGTAGTGTAATCTCTTAGCCCTCTTGGTCGTACCCTGTACCTGCCCGGTCCTTCGGCTCTCGATTTGCAGCTCCTGCCTCTATCAATGCTCCAAGTCCACCTGACCACTGAATCACAACTGTCCAATCTGCTCTCTAGTTGTCCCTACGTCATGGCGAGTTGTTCACAATTCCACTTGTGAACAACTCTTAATCTGCCCATTGTTGCTTTTTAGTCACTCAGGGACTTCAACCCACTATGGTCTTCACGCGGAGCACGGAGGGCTGCCACCTATCACTGTAAGATGTCCATCTCCTACAATGAACATGGGCTAGGGGGACTGCCCATGATCTGCTGCAGAAGTCCTTCTCTACACACAAGTCTCGGGCTCCACAATGTCCCTCCTAATTGATCAAACCCTTGAGCTCCACAACTACCAGGCTAGCAGTCACCTTTGTCCATCAAGGTGTTGCACTTCGGCTCCAACATGGACACTATCACGCTATCCTCCAGCAGACCATAAGTGCCCAATCTCGTCCACACTTGGTCATCTCTCACGCTGCCCTCCAACAATCCACATGAGACCAAGTCCACGCTGTTGCATCTACTCCTAGTTAGGGCATCCCCACACCTGGGAGACCCTTACACATGGCTGCCTATAGTCTCCACTAATCCGCCCTTTGCTTCTGCAATAGAGGAGCTATTGCACAAATCTGGGCACTTCAATATGTCCTTGCCTAGGACACCATCAATCCATCATACATGGGTCCATCTACATCACACCTTGCTGCTGTCCTCTTGCCTTTCGATCTAATGTGCCTGCTGTTACCTTGTCTGCTTGGTAGGCCTCCCAACAATCCACGTGGGATTTTCCAAACAACTCCTAAGGCCTCCTCAAGCTGCCCATCAAACTGATCTACACAACAGTCAACACTTTGACCCAATACTTGACAAAATCTCGCTCCAAGTTTGCTGCACAATCAATATGGAAACTGTCACTGGTCTAGGGCATCTAACCATGAGATTTTCCCTCTCCTCATTGACTTCCATAGGTTGCCCCAACAGGATCCAATTTTAGTCAACCCTTGACCCAACACTCCACAAAATGCTGTTGTCCTCCACAAAACGCTACTGTCCTCCACTGTTTGCTTTTTGCTCCTACAATTCTGGTTAGGGCACAAACCTAAACCCTTAACCCTCCACATTGTCAGCAAATGAAGCCCTTATAGGGCTGCGATTTGCCTAGGTAAGGCTCCCCTTAAGCCACACTATCCCTTGCTAGCCTTGACCACCTCAACGCTACCGTTGTAACAACTCTAGCTGCTAGCTATGGCTTGCAGCCTAGCACAACAACAACTGTAGGTCTTCGGCCTCCTCCAAAACACCCAAACACTACCTCACAACACTGTAATGCTCCTCCTGAACTCGTCCTACTGCCCAGCCCTCTTGGCCCTTGAAACAACCCTCAAAACAACCCTTTAGACAATCCGCTCACTGCCCAACACCTCGACCTCCACTGCAAATTTGCCCCACGCTGTCCCTTGACCTCTCTTTGCCGCGACTTCCTTTAAATTTCAGAGCTTCTTTTGATGAGTGTTGCACACAAATGGATGCTAAAAACACAAGTCCTCACCCTCTTTTTATAGCCTAAAGATGGGCTTCCACGAATTATTGAAGAGACACACCTATTGGAATTATTTACATCAAGCCTACATGACTTGACAACCAATAATTAATTTGTCAACTTAAAAAATTCATTTCTGTCTAACGACAATTCAGAATCAGATGATTCTCGCTGCGTTGGAATCGTCTCGCCGAGCACTATCATCCTCATCCATCACATGTCACAAATCCATCATGGTTTTGGCCCAAACATCGATGGGTCCAAAACCCCCAAGCTTGGATCTCAAGCCCACAAGCCCATTTGTGGCACTCTAACCTCCAACCCTCGATCACCAGAGCTTGGAGTACCTCCCAAGCTACACAAAAATCAACTTTATGATCAGTCCTCATAGCAAACTTGTTGGCCACAAGATATTGACGAAACTTTTTAGGGCCAACATCTCCTTATCATATGTGGAGAATCTCCTTTCAATTTCATTCAATTTTCGGCTTTCGTAAGCAATGGGGTGCTTGTCTCGAGTCAAAACGACCTCAATACCAATACCTGATGCATCACTCTCAAGTACAAAAGGTATAGAGAAATATGGTAAAGCCAAGAGCATGTGGGCCCAATGGTTAAGAGCATGTGTTTCCTCCTAAGAGGTCACATGTTTAAAATTAGAGGGGGGTAGAGTATGTATGCCTTGGGAGACTTAGCAGTCAAATCGTTGCGCGGAGGTGGGTCCTTTGTCCCACAAACAAGGGGGTCTCGTACACCAGTTTGGTGTCTGGCTTGGCCGTGACCTTAAAAATATCAATCAAAATTTATTACCTTCTTAAGATTATCCATAATTCCTTGAGTCACATATCTAAACAAAAGCATCCTTCTTGGTCAAATCTGCGAGAGGAGCGTTTAATGAAGAAAATCCTTTCACAAGTCATCTATAGTATGTGCACGGACCAATGAAGCCCCACAATTGTGACACATTCTTTGGTTGCGTCCAGTCAAGTATAACTTGAATCTTCTCCCAATGTGCCTTCACACCACCTCCTCCAATGACATATCCCAAATATAATAGATCAGTCATGCCGAACTCACTTATAGGCTTTCACAAAAAAGGCAATTAGCTGCTAGCAATATACTTGACACTTCATCAAGGTGTCGAAGATGCTCTTCCCACGACTTGCTATATACTAAGATGCCATCAAAGAAAACCAACACAAATTTTCGCAACTCTTGTTGAATACATGGTTCATGCAAGACTGAAAAGTAGCTGGAGCATTTGATTACCCAAAGGGCATAACCAAATACTCAAAATGTCTAAAGTATCACTTGAAAGCTATTTTGTGCACATCCTGCTCATGGACTCGAGTTTGATGATATCGTGAATGAAGATCTATTTTGGAGAAATAGACTGCTCCATGTAGCTCATCCATCAACTTATCAATACGCGAAATAGGGTACTTGTTCTTGATGGTCTTCTTATTTAGCCCACGATAATCAATGCACATCTTCACAGTGCCATCCTTCTTCTTTACTAGGACAATAGAAGAAGTGATAGGACTAGAGTTAGGATGTATTTGTCTTGCACCCAACAACTCTCGAATAGTCCTCTTGATCTCGTCCTTGAATCGTTTAGGATGACGGCGGTAACAATTGGCTTGTTGTCCACAAGCTCAATAATATGTTGAAAACCACGATTTGGAGGTATGCCATGTTGTAGATATGAACACACCACATTATGCTTGTCCAACGAGCCTTATATGCCCACATGATACCCACGCTGTCTTGTATTAGTAGACCTTTCTGAAATGAAACACTGCATTGCCCACTTGCCCTTTGGATATCGAAAAAATCTCTCCATCCTCTTAGCTGTAATAATTCTAGGAGCATCTGGAGGTAAGCCCCGTAATACCACACTCCTACCATCTGTTGTGAAACTCAATCACATAGTCTTAAAGTTCGTAACAAATGGATTATTGAATGCAAAAACTGAGCACCCAACACAAAATTGGTATCCTCAATATCAAGCACGTAAAAGTCATCAGTAAGTGTGTAATTACCCAAAGTTATACTTAACTGTGGAACACAATGAACACAACGCAACAACGGGCCACTTGTTGTTTGCACTAAAAAACCATCATACTCCTCAACTTGCAAACCCCACTTCTTCACATAGGACGAGTCAATGAAATTGTGGGTAGCCCCACTATCGATGAACACAACAACTCGTTGTCCCAGTATGATATCCTTTACTCTGAAGGCGTTATAATGAGGAACCGTTGTGAGGGTTGCAAATGCACCTTCTATCTATTCCAAATCATTTGGGTGCTCATCTGTACCTGTCTCTCCATCCATCTGCTCATGTTGCTTGTCAAAAACCTGCATCTCTTCTAACTCATCATCACTAGGCTCCTCAAAGAACTCAATTTAGTGGGCATTGCCTCCACTTCTACACTTATTTCTAGGTGTCCAAGGCTGAAGATAGTCAAAGAAAAGCCTTTTTTGTCTCAACTCATCCCTTGAATCATGAGGTGCACTACCAACTAGCCTAGACATCTCACCCGTAAGTCTATTATACTCTGTGTTCTTGTCCTTCCTCTGTGGCCAATTTGGTGACAATGGTCTATGTGGAAACTTGCTAGGAAACCTAGCCCATGGTGTGGATAACTCCATAATCCTTGCACACTTAATAACATCCCGCAAGGTTGGTAGATTAATAGCATCCTTGCTCGACCCTTACTCTCTACCTCCGTTGCGAGTTACTCCAGGCAAGTCCTCCGGGTTGACCTATCTCATAGCCCCGCCTCGTTCCAATACAATAACAACTAGGATTGCGTGGAGGCCACTATGTCTCTGCCCCACGTCATCCCGCTCCCTTCGAAGTGTGCTCCACCTTTGAGCTTACGAGGTTATAACCTCCGGGACAATGTCATCCATTCACCAACCTTATCACGATAAGGCATAATCAAAACATTCAATTCGCCACCTCCACGACGAGACTGTTGTTAGGCCATGCAAATAAGGTCTAACCGGTTAAGTCGATGTCTGAATTTGCAACAATGCCACTTATAGCAGAATTTCGTCGATGGCCCGATTAAGGAGGTCCCATCTGGGTCATGAGCAATATGCACGACCTTAAATCTGGTTGTCTTTGTAAGGGATTACTCCCACTTTGCGTTGCACGCCCTTTCCAACAGAACATAATCATGTCCTGGCTACGGTGGTTCTATAAATGTTTGGTCTTGCGCCCGAGTTCAACCACAACCATTGAGGTTTGCTAAAGCATCACTGGTGCTACCCCTCCTGAGCTTACGTCAGAGTTACTCTCTTTGGGTTTACAGTGTCTGTAGCAAAGAAAACTGATCAGGGACTTGTCCATTCATACCAGAGACTTTTCCACTCTGTCTCTCAAGGATCTGTGGTCACTTGGGTCTTCAACACTTTACAAGAATCAAGTAAATCTCGACATAGATTTATAGGTCTCTTCCAAAGACCAATATACACTGTGAGCATATAAGAGCAACCATAAAGCATATGGTGCCAAAAGGACTGCAAGGATATCAACAATCCTCAAGGAAACAAGGATTTTCTCTTTTTAAGTCCAACTACAAGCATGAACCCTATGCATAGGCAGATGATGGATAATATCCCGAGCCTACAACCATCCCCTTGTTAGGGACAGGGAATTTCAGGCATAACTGCACCGATGGTTGTCAACTACCCTTTGCTATATGCTTTGTGACTCCTGACGAGCCTCTAATACTCACATTGCATGCCACAATGCTACGCAATTGCTACGTATTACAACCACTCAATGACCATATGCACACATATGTATATAAACACTCTCCTGCACAACGAGCATAAACATAGCGACAAATATGGCTTTTGACCTTGTGAGGTTCATATCATAGAACACATAGTGGAGATGAAATCTTGTATAAAGAACATGGATATAAATTCAAGTCATCTAGACTTCGAGAAAACTTGCCTTACACAACACAAAATACAGATCTATTGCTCTGGATCTGAGTAAAATGGAGGTACAGACCCAATCATCAGGATGTGCATCACCAAGGGCTCGAAGAAGCCCCTCATATGAGATCACAGGTTAATAAGAATAAGGGAGGAGGAAATCCTCAACATTATCACATTGAAACATAATCCATGTTAATGCAAGCTGTCGTCAATGTAATCATCATATTTTAACAAGAAGAAGTTCTTAGGCTAAATATTGTTGCAATTAAATCAATATTCTTATAGGCTATTCCAATGCCTTTATACATTGCACAGTATGTTAGTCAATTGTGTAATAATAGTAACATAGTAATGTATTTTGCACAACAACACCATTTCAAACCAGAAATGTGTCACACATTCATTATCAGAAAACGTACATAAGAAACACTTTTCTTGTAAATCTTTGGGCAATTGAGTCTAGGACTAGGACTCTCCTCCCAACTATAGATATAGCTACAACCAGGTCTTTCTTACAACTATCACCCCCAAGCTAGATTCTAGAGTCTAAGGGGTCTTTTGCTCAAGGGATGAAACACAACCTTTAGTTGCTCCAGGGACTCTATGTTGATTTGGGATAGCATCGAATGTGCTCTAAGTCTCAAAATTTGCAGGGAGGCTTAGACACATGTATTCCAGATAACCCATAAATCGTTTGGAAAAATTCCACCCGGATTGTATTTTATTAAAATAATTAATTACTTTTAAAGGGACCGTAAGTCTAAACTTAGGAAAATAAATAATTAAAGCGAATTAATAGAATATGGGTGTGAATGTTCTAGAAAAGGCGGATCAAGTCAAAATTTAATCTTAGCCGTTGATTAGAGTTTTAATATGGGCCGTTGAAGTTTCAACGAGAAGACTATAAGAATGGCTTGAAGGGTCATTTGGAAAATACATTTGGCGGAGTAAAGATCAAGAGATCGATTTCTTTAGTGAGCAATGCTTAGGGAGAAACTTCGATCGAGAGATCTTTTGCAGAGAGGAGCAGTAATTCCAGTTGGAAGGATTTCTGAGCCGGAGAGTGCATAGCAGAAGAGACAGAGAGAGCCACAGAGGCAACGCAGAGCCAGTGACACAGTGCTTACGAAGTGACTACACAAAGCTTGAAGGGAAGTCGTAATTTTGTTGAGGAGACAACGTTGGGCCAGTGCCAAATCTCGGAGAGATTTTCTGGAGGCCAGAAGGCCTCAGTTTCCAGCCAACAGAGAGACCAGGGCAAAGACAGAGGGCAACCGTAGTTGTGACGCAATCACTGAGCAAAGGCAGTGCAGGGTAGTCTGTTTTGGGTGCTGATCAGCTTCGGGTTCCCGTGGAGGAGTGAGGTTTGTCTCATGAGATCTTTCTTGTCAGTTTCTCTGCATGTTTTGGCAGATATGTCAATCATAGACTTGTACTCAGAAATAATTATTGCATAATAATATAAACCTTTAGCTGCTGCACTGGTTTTCCTGCATTCGTTTTTCTAGGGACATTGATCCAAAAATAACTGTCAGATGTGTGTATGATCTATTCTTGTTCAGTTTTGTTTCCGCACTTGTATTTTTTCCGTAGTTTATTTGTGAAGGTTGCAGTGTGACGTATTTAGTGTTTGTCGTAGGAAACTGCAAATAAATTGTTAAGTTAAAATTAACAATTAGGTGAATATCTTCTAGTTGATGCAATAAGATTCCAGGTTTTCGGAATTTTCACATGGTATAAGAGCTTGTTTAAGCTGAGTGCAGGAGGAGCAAAGAACAGATCCAACAGATCCAATGTTGAAGCTGAAGCTGGGGATCAAAGAGTTGCATAAGCAACAGATCGATTTCCCAGTGAAGTGTGCAGTCCAGGCCAGGAGGGCTAGATCAACAAGGAAAATCTCTCTCTGAGTGAGCCAACAGAGAGGTAGGATTTTTCCTGATTGCAGTTTTTCCGAGGCAGAGAGAGCAACGCAACATTTCAACGTAGATCAACAGCTGGACGGACGGAATTTGCTGTGCAACAGTGATTGCTGGTGCAGAAGCGTCATAAAGAGTAGCTGAAGACACTTTTTGGGGATTTTTGACCTCAAAGAGTTTTTGGTACAAGAAACTCAGATTTTCCGTATAGAAGTAACAAAGTTTGTGGTTTGCTTCAGCTAGGAGTGTGTAAAGCCAACATCGTAGAGGGTTAGAGGCAGTAGATCGACAATAGTTGAGTGAGATGGCCACCAGTGGATTGCGTGACCAAGACCGGTTGGAGGGTGCTCCAACTACGTAATTTTGAAGGCAATAATTTCCTTCCTTCTAGATGAACATGACCTCAAGCACTTTATCAACAGTGCTTAGGCTGAACCGGTGGATGCGACACCATTAAGGGCCTTCAAGAAGAACATGGCTAAAGCCAAGTGGTTGATGCTCAATGAAGGGAAGGATCATATTGTTTCACACATCTATGGCAAAGGGACAACCAAGGAGATGTGGGATACATTGGCAACACTATATCAGGGGTCTTCCGAGCAGAGGAATTTGTTTTTGGAGGAGAAAATGCGGACCACCAGGATGCAAAAGGGAGAGCGCATTGATTCATTCTTGTTAGGACTTCAGGAAAACCGACATCAACTGGCAACAATGGGATCAACTCCTCAGGCCACAAACATGGTCAAACTTGCCTCAAATTCCGTGTTCGAAGACTATCAATCTTTGTCCAGAGCACCCTTGGCAGAGAGAATTTGCCGGGTTGGGAAGTGATATGGGTAGCTCTTCAGCAAGAGGAGATGAGGAAGGACTTACTCAAATGCTAATTTGAGAGCAGTAGCAGCAATGGTTCGAAGATCGAGGAGGAGGAGGAGATTGCAACACTTGGGACAACAAGAGCATCGCAAGAGTAAGAAGGATATTTGAAAGATCAAATGCTTCCGGTGTGGCGAGATGGGACATTACGCCACACCGTGTCCTCTTAGAAAGAATGACAAGGATGAGAAGCATGATCCTTAGGCCGGAGCAACGAAGATAGAGGAGGAGGAATTCACAATGATTTCCCATATACCTCTGGGAGGGAGGTGGGGTGATTTGGAGTTGTAGTCCCAGAGATCTACAAGTTGGGCAGGACCATTGAGGAGTCCACCTCTCGGATCATTACCTTGATACAAGAGCCCATATCAGAAGTTGCAGGATGGACAGGTACCAGTTGGTGCAGAGGAGTGCAGAAGTGACAGTGCAGTAGTTAGCAGTGCCAGAGTCTGAGCAACGTTGAGCAGAGTTGGCAGCAGTGCAGAAGCCAGTACCAGCGCAACAACTTTAGAGAGACAATGCAGAGGCTAGCAGCAGTCATATCTTCATCACCGAGATACATCATACTTGTCCAATTTTGGATGTTTTTCAGTTGCAGTAAGCAACTGTGATGCAGTGCAGTAGCAGTTGGCAGTGGCAAAGTTAGCAGCAGCACAAATGCAAACTTGAGAGGGAGTTGCAGTACATATGCAATATAGATAGTGGCAGCGTCAACAACAATACAGTTGCATCGTTTGCGCAAAGTTGATGGGCAGGAGTGTCAGACATCAACAACGCAGAGGGAGATGTTACAGAGTCAGAGCAGTACTAAGAGGGTGTTTTGCTAGAGCACATTCCTCGCTAAGAGGGAGTGTTGATTTGGGGTCGCATCGGATGTGCTCTAAGTCTCAACATTTGCAGGGAGGCTTAGACACATGTCTTCCAGATAACCCAGAAATTGTTTGGAGAAATTCCACCCAGATTGTATTTATTTAAAATAATTAATTATTTTTAAAGGGACCCTAAGTCTAAACTTAGGAAAATAAAATAATTAAAGTGAATTAATAGAATATGGGTGTGGATGTTCTAGAAAAGGCGGATTAAGGCAAAAGTTAATCTTAGCCATTGATTAGAGATCTAATTTGGGCCATTGAAGTTTCAACGAGAAGACTATAAGATGGCTTGAAGGGTCATTTGGAAAATGCATTTGGCGGAGTAAAGATCAAGAAATCGACTTCCTTAGTGAGCAGAGCTCAGGGAGAAACTTCGATCAAGAGATCTTATGCAGAGAGGGGTGGTAATTCCGGTTGGAAGGATTCCTAAGCCGGAGAGTGCATAACAGTAGAGATAGAGAGAGCCACAGAGGCAGCGCAGAGCCAGTGACACAGTGCTTACGCAGTCACTGTGCAAAGCCTGAAGGGAAGTCATAATTTTGCTGAGGAGACAATGTTGGGCCAGTGCCAGATTAGGGAGAGATTTTCCGGAGGCCAAAAGCCCTTAGTTTCCAGCCAACATAAAGACAAGCACAAAGATAGAGGGCAACCGTAGTTGTGATGCAGAGACTGTGCAAAGTGAAGTAGTCACTGCACAGAGGCAGTACAGGGCAGGCTGTTTTGGGTGCTGATTAGCGCCGTGTTCCCGTGGAGGAGTGAGGTTTGTCTCACGAGATATTTCTTGTTAGTTTCTCTGCATGATTTGACAAATCTGGCAATCATAGACATGTACTTAGAAATAATTATTGCATAATAATATAAACCCTCAGCTGCTGCACCGGTTTTCCCGCATTGGGTTTTTTCGGGGACATTGGTCCAAAAATAACTGTGTCAGATGTGTGTATGATCTATTCTTGTTCAATATTGTTTCCGCACTTGTATTTTTTCCGCAGTTTATTTGTGAAGGTCCCAGTTGTTGCAATAGGATTCCAGATTTTTGGAATTTTCACACAAGATCTCTCCACCTCCACCCTTCAACTGAGTTGCGAGTAACAAGTGCACTGAGAATTGAGAGACTCATTGTATACACCCTTCAAACTCAACACCGTGGTTCCACCCAGCTTGGGGGACTCCAGAACCACAACCAATCAAATACACAACAAAGAAGCCTTCTAGAAGTCCTCCAGGAATTTTCCGAGGAATAATTCCTCCACCCCAGCCCTTCGGGATTTGTTGAGAATCACAATCTCCACCCTTTGGTTACTGGGGACTTGAGAGGCAATTTCTCGCCCACCTAGAATGATCTCCTTTCTGACTGCTTGCCAACCAAAAATTATCTTCCTGCTTTTCTTTGTTGTTTTTCTTTTACGTTTTGTCTTTGGCGAGCTACTTGAGCCTGCCTTTTTGCTACTCTTCGAAGTTTAGAGCTGCCCTCTTCGATTGTGTTCGTTCTCCCTCTCTTTCTATTGCACCATTCCCTGGTGTTCCAATTGTGTTCTTCCCTCTCGTCCACGATGGTTCTTCCCATGTTGTCAGATAGTCTCTGCAGGACCTTCCTGGCTTGTGGGGTTGTGCCACGTATCCCCACTCCCTTGTTTGTTGACTGTAGTCCAATGACCCTCTTGCACTTGTGTGCTCTGGGAATCACCTCCTCAACGACGCTGCCATCCCATTTATTTTTTTGTGTCCTTTTAATGCGTTTTCCTTCAAGGAAGCACGACCCCTGTGTTGAAAAGTGTAACTAAGTCGGTCTTCATGTTGGCTATGTAATTATGTATTTATGTATAGAAGATGTCAATGATAATAAAATGTATTTTTGGTATACTTGCCTCATGGGTTTCATGAGCAATATTTTATTATGTAGATAGACTTCTTCTTGATGTCTATTAGGTTTATGTCTTTTAGGAATAAATACAATTAGGTATCATATTCATGAAGGATTCAGTTTGTACTCCAAAGACCTTGACAACCCTCATATAATGTTGTAATCAAGTGAAGACAATTTGCTACACTGCTGAAGTAACACTGCTTGGAAAGTAATTACAAGTCATGTCGGCCTACATGTTATGATGAAGTCAGCCTAAAGCATATTTGATGGTCGGCCTAAAAGGTGAGAACAACCCACTATATATAAGCCCAGTCTGTGGATCATTTCGACGGATAAGCTACGTGGATATCACACAATTGAATGCAGATTCCTTTGTAGATTGCGGATAATTCTGAGCCACCATTGTAGGTGTTATGCAGATAAAATCTTTCTTGCGAACAAGAACGATCTCCCTAGTATCGTAAGGATATCTAGAAACGAACATCCAAATGCAAACCATTTTCTCTAGATCATTTGTGATTCAAAATTATTATATAACAAAGTATGAGGACATGCCCCTACCTGAAGTCCAACACTTGCTAAAATCTTCTATCCAGTCGCTCCAAAAGAGGTCACTTCAACATGTGAAACCTGCAATCAAAGACAGATAAAAGGATTAAAAGCACCCGCAAGATATAATAATTGAGAAAACACTAATCTATCTTAGTGATCAAGGAATCCAAGAATTAAATTACTCAATAGATACATGAACAATTTAATGAGAAAATAGAATCCATTTGTATTACTTGTATAATAAGAAGTAACCTTACAACCTTGTCGCCTTGATGTCATACAGGTTCTTCCGGGGTCTTGAACAACCGTTCCTCCTTCAGATTGACAAGCCTTTCTCTCTCTGAACTAGCATGAAGTATAGATATGAGTATGTGATCGTTCTTATACCAATGATGCCAAGTATAGAGAGTATGATTTCTTCAGCAATTTTTTAATCCACCAAAGTCTATCAATCTACCCTTGAGACTGAAACATGAGTTCAATTTATAGGAGAATGAAGGAGGTTTCAGTTCCATAAAGAGGGGGATAAAGTCCTCTCATAAAGGGATTTTGTTAGGTCCCTATATTAATAGTGTAGTCCTTTATTATGTTAGTGTAGCCTCCCTTATTGTTATTGTTGTACCCCTGTAATCCCAATATTGTTATTATTGTGTCCTTAAATTATTATTGTTAGGTCGACTAGGATTACATTATGGCCCCATGGACTCCTATATATAGAAGGAGGTTTTGGTCATTTGTATCATCCAATAATTGTTCATTCATGTAATGTATTGAAGGTTGCCCCCTCAAAGTGGCTTATTTCTAAGGCATTGATATCTCTTTATTTTATTTTTGGAGCTGGTTTCACAACATTTGGTATCAGAGCTTTGGGATTCTAGGGTTTCGCTGCTCCAAACAGGTCATCGTGGAATTTTCGCTCTAACTTTTTGTCTACGAAGGTTCAGAAGCTGAAATTTTTAGAGTGCGAAGCTAAAACCCAGAAGAAAATCATCGCAAAATTTCAGAGCTTGGTTCGCAATATTTTCGGAGATATGATCTGTGGAAGTTAGGTCATTTTGCAGGCTCCTGAATTTAACATAAACAAGTCATTGTGGCATTTTCGCTATAACGTTTTTTCTACGAAGGTTCAGAATCTGAAATTTTTAGGGCGCGAAGCTGAAATCCCGAGGAAACTCATCGCAAAATTTTAGAGCTTGGTTTGCAATATTTGCAGAGATATGATCTGTGGAAGGTAGTGCTTTTTCAGGCTCCCGAATTTCATCTCAAAGAGGTGATCGTGGGAAAAGCTTCGTAACTCTCTCTCTGAACATCGGATTGGAGTGCCATAAAAAGTGGCAGCAAGTATATGGACTGTAGTTTCTTTGCTATCAATTTCAGAGCCGAAGGATGAAATAGTGACACGTGGCAAGTCGTACAAGTTCGCTCTACTGAACCAGTCCATAATTAGGTCATTGTGGGAGATTGGACATAACTTTGTCTTGGAGAATCCAAATAAGGTCAGACATGTGGCATTCAAAACAGGATTTAGAGGGCTACCTCAGTACCAAATTTCAGATATTGAAGGGCCGCAATCACAGAGATAATCTAATTTCAATGTCGAGCTCCTCAAAAGCAAGAAAAAGGTGTGTATTTTTTTCAAATTCCAAGGGCATATTGTAGAATAGATATCAGTATTGGGTTCTAAAAAAATGCCCCGTAAAAATAATTCAACACCCATTAAGCCTTCAGAAGGCTCTACTATGACTCATGAAGATGAAGAATTACAACATGATCTATCAAAATTACAAGAGCAAGTGCACCAAATTTCGCTCTCGCAAAGAGCAGCAAAAAATGAAATGGAAGTTTTGAAGAAAGGCGTGGAAGCGAAGATGGATGGTTTGAAGAATAATATGGATCACATTGGAGCATCAACAAGAAGTTCTCCAACTCTTAAAAGATAACCTAAATTTGGCACAAAATCGAATGAAACAACAGGCAGATCAACATCGCAGTGAGAGAAGTTTTGATGTGGGAGATTGGGTATTTTTACGGCTACAACTATACAAACAAATGTCCCTCAAGCAAGCTAAGAAGGATAATAAATTATCGCCAAAGTACTATGGTCCTTACAAAGTTTTGCAAAAGATTGGTACTATGGAATACAAATTGAAGCTTCCTGCTTCTTCGCGAGTGCATCCAGTTTTCTAGGTTTCATGCTTAAAAAGGTTATAGGGGACAAACTTCTAGTTCAAAAAATATTGCCAGAATTTGATGAGGAAGGAAAAACCATATTCGAACCTGAAGCAGTCACGGAAACAAGAAATCGACAACTACGAAATCGATCAATTTCAGAGTATCTCATCAAATGGAAGAACTTACCTATTGAAGATTCTACATGGGAGGATGAGAATTTTATACAAAAGCACCCAGAGCTATTGAAGCGTTGAGGACAACACTTGTTTGAAGGAGAGGGGCATGTTAGGTCCCTAAATTAATAGTGTAGTCCCTTATTATGTTAGTGTAGCCCCCCTTATTGTTATTGTTGTACCCCTGTGACTCCAATATTGTTATTATTGTGCCCTTAAATTATTATTGTTAGCTCGACTAGGATTACATTGTGGCCCCATGGACTCTTATATATAGAAGGAGGTTTTGGTCATTTGTATCATCCAAGAATTGTTCATTCATGTAATGTATTGGAGGTTGCCCCCTCGAAGTGGCTTATTTCTAAGGCGTTGATATCTCTTTTCTTCTATTTTTCAAGCTGGTTTCACAACAGATTTTAACTCCAAATACCAAGGGATAATCTCCATTAATGAAGGGATAGAGGTTCATGAATGAAGGGGCAAAGCTCGACCTGATTATGCTTTTAGAAGCCTCCAGCTGGGAGAATATTTGACTAGGTGGGCTTCTAGAACTTTTTTTTATTTTACCTTTTATGGGAGTTCGCAGTTTTAGTAAGCAGAACGTGCGGGATGTGCCGCAGATTATAGAGCAAGAAACCGTGGCACTGCAGGTAAGAGCTAGGAAAAGTGCGGAGTTAGGCTTTTTGGGGTTTTAATGAGCTTTTCTCCAATTCCAAGACTTGGTTTAGGAATTTTATGGTTTTGGACCTCTAAGGGAGCATAAAATAGGTAATGATGAACCCATACAGATAGTTAAATGTCATGGTGACAAATTTTAGTGTAACAGATTGCCCCCTAAAGCGCGAAGTCTGAAGTAGTTCTAAAGAGTGAAGTGCTTTATCATCCGAGGATTGGGTTGCAGACATACCAGTCGAAACCTGTAAAAACATTTAATGCAAACATATATATGTATATCATCGCTGAGGTAGGCATTCCCATACTCAGATCAAAACTAACTACATGTTCTGATACAGAAATGATTTTAAAATTACATCAATAGTAGACACAGCATGGATGCAGCCATCTGTTGTAAGTAGTCTACTATGTTAGATATAATAAAACTCCTCACAGCGTGGATGGTAGAAACTAGATCCAGGGTCTTGATTTCTGATTCTCGAACTAGTACGATTCTATCCATGCGATTGATTGTGTCGAAGTTTAACATGGTAGAAACCACTTGATTACCAGTCAATGATGCGAACTGTTAACAAGTGTGAGAGAAACCACCAATAATGACAATGGCTCTCAAAGTACTTAGTACAATCCATGAAGTGTGAATGAATGATTTGGAGTCGAACACTTCACAGAATCATTCGATCGAAGGTCAATGATGCAACCTGTCGTCGAAGGCGAGAAACCTGCCATTAGAGCATGCAGATCCCAAGGTATTGATAGGATTCTAGATCAACTTTCTAGATGATGAGTTGTCGTTGATAGAAAGCAACCCGTCGTAGGAAAGCCCACGACACAAAACCATTAGATCAAGTTTTGAAGAAATTTTTAGCAAGGACTGACTTAGGGATGGTCAACGCGAATGGAGACAAATGTTTGCAATGAATGGTTTATTTAAACTGTTCTCTTGAACACATAACGACACTGTAGATGGTTTGGTGGCAATTGACCTAAAGCTAATACCCAGAAACCGGCTGAAGACCTTCAATGTTGTTTGATTAACTGTTAGACAAAGGATTTTCCCAACCCAAGTATGAGTGTGACAAAAGTGTCGTGTTCAATAGTGGTATACTACTTTTTAAAACAAGGGTGACAACTGGATTCATTTTCTCTCTTTTTCCCCCACCATTTCTGGCAAGTACCTCTTTATTTTTGACAAGCTTGAGGAGAATAACTTTTGCTTGTTGTGAAAGCTCATCCTTCAGATGAGTCCAACTTAGTATTAAAATAGAACCCTAAGAAGGAGTGGTTCGTTCCTGTTTGTAATCACAGGTCCTTTACTGTCAAATTTTAACGAGTCCAGTATAGGAGAAACTCGGTGTTTTTCAATTTTAGGGAGTCAGAAGAAAAATTAAAGAAAACTCCATGGTTGTTCTTTTTCGTAAGTTTAGTCTCTCAAGCCGGAAAAAGGATAAAATAATACAAGAGAGAACTCTATTGACCATGATTAGTCAACATATACCTTTTTCGTAAATAGTCTATTTCAGTCCGGAAAAGGGGTAAACTTATACTGAAGGGACGACTGTTCATTTCCTTTAATGAGTTCGAATAGTCAAGTACTCGACGATCTTTTCATATTTAGAGAGTTTGAAAAGGGCTTAAAAGAGAATTCCAGAGTTTCACTTTTTCGTAATTTTCAGGAGCCCGAAAAAGTGATAAAAGTATACTCAGTTGGTTGACTTTCAATTTAATTTACGAGCATGAAAAGAAGGAAAGAACTCGGAATTTTCATGTGTTTTACGAGAATGAAAATATAGCTAAAGAATCTCGGGATTTTCATGAGTTTAACGAGTCTTGAAAATAATAACCGAAATGGACTCAAGATAGGTTTCATTTTTATACAAGCTTGAAACATAGGAAAAATTATGCTTGAGAGGGTTTCATTTTTACACAAGCTTGAAACGTAGGAAAACTATGCTTGAGAGTGGTTTCATTTTTACACAAGCTTGAAATGTAGGAAAACTATGTTTGAGAGGGGTTTGTTTCATTTTTACACAAGCTTGAAAAAAAGAGAAAACTGTGTTTGAGAATGGTTTTAATGCCCCCCAAGCGTAACTTGCTAGAGCATATGCCCCCCAAGCTTCATTTCATTCACGTAAGTAGATTACTGGTTCATAGGTGGATGGAATGAAGGTTCATTTACGAGATGAGATGAAAGACTTGACTTGACATTTACGAGATCTAATCAAAGACTCGACTCAATTAGGAAAGGATTTGTTTCATTTTTTAACGAGTTTGACACAGTAAAAGAACTATGCTCATGGAAACTTGCTTCATTTTTAAACGAGCTTGACACAAGAAAAGGAACTATGCTCAAAGACATGTTTTATTTTTTAACGAGGTTGACACAGTAAAAGAACTATCCTCACTGCCTGATTCATTTTTTAATGAGGTTGACACAGTAAAAGGAACTATCCTCAAGGTGACTTGTTTCATTTTTTAACGAGGTTGACACAGTAAAAGAACTATCCTCATAGATCACTGTTTCATTTTTTAACGAGGTTGGCACAGTAAAAGAACTATCCAAAGAAGGGTCTGTTTTATTTTTTAACGAGGTTGACATAGTAAAAGAACTATCCTCATGGTGACCTGTTTCATTTTTTAATGAGGTTGGCAGAGGAAAAGAACTATCCTCAAGGGGACTTATTTCATTTTTTAACAAGGTTGACACAGTAAAAGAACTATCCTCATTGCCTGATTCATTTTTTAACGAGGTTGACACAGGTAAAGAACCATCCTCATGGAACCTTGTCATGGCTTCCAACTGGAAGTAACACATGTCAAGGGACACTCCTCAATCATGGCTTCCAAGGGGTCTTCATTAGAAGGAAGAACAATTCTCTGGAAGGAATCCATGTCAAGGGACTCAATAGGGATAAGAACATCGCGTTCAAATAATCCCAAAGGGTTTGCCATGTCAATTACCAGATCTAAGTCAAAGGAAGTCGAGCAAATAGTGAGAGGCTCCCTTGCATCGGTAACTGAAAACATGGGACTGTTTGCCACATAATTAACCCGTGGCGGGGTAGATACCACTTCCGTATAAGGAAAATTCAAGGGTGTCAGATTATTGGTAGTCGAATCAAGACTAGCGAATGAACACTGGTCAACAGTCACAATGTTTCCATTGTGAGGGAAAGACATCATGCGAAAGAGTGTCGATACGACAACTTTCATTGCATAGATATAGTCTCGCCCAAGGAGAAAATTGAAATCCAAGGGGTCTCGGACTACCATAAGATTAATACAGACAGTTTTACCTTCCAAGGTAAATAGGAAACTTAGGAAGGATCCCTAAAGGTTCACTAATGGTTATGTTAAAAGCTGACAGATTCTGCGTAACAGGCACAAGCTGAGGGGAACCCAAAGCTTGCCAAGCAGTTGAAGATAAAATACTAATAGAAGCACCTTCAACTATATTTGTGCGATGCACATTCTTACCACAAACCTTCACAATGATTTGGAAAGGGATGGAGGAAGGAAGACGAGGTTTTGTCAGTCTATTCCAATCAAAGGAAAAGACCTCGGTACTTAGAGGGGGCTCTATAGAAACAGGTGAAATGCCCCTTGGCGTAGAAGAATCTGATGTAACTAGAAGAACCTGAGCAGTATGAATTTCACTCTCTACAGGGAGAGTGGGATCGACCAGATGTGAAATCAAGTCAACTATTTGATCAACTAATGGATCATCAACCTGAGTGATATGAGTTTCACTCTCCAATGGAAGAGAGGGACTGACTGTACTTGGAATTAGATCAATCACTTCGTCAATTGACAGTAGGTTGGGAGAAAGTTCACGGTAACCAGTTGGAAGTTATTGCCGTGGAACAATAAGGTTTCCAACAATTTTGAGACTTCATCGATGTGAAGGCAAATGTGAGTTTGATGACTCCCTTTACATAACCTACAAGGAAACCTAAGTTTACCCTTTTTCCCTGGAACCTGACAATCACTGGTTGATGGATCAACGGTAAGTTGATGAAATTTTTCTGACCATACTTCCAAGACCTTCGGAATACCAGGACTATTGATAAGGAAGTGGTCACCCTTACAAAACTTGCAAGGGTATTTGGGTTTACGATGCATGTTGGAGGTTTCCTCAACATTACCGACACTTACAGCCATGGTTGGTTGGTTGACTTCTTTCTTATCTTGCTTCTTCTTCTTCTTCTTCCCTTTCTTCTTCTTTTTAGCCACCTGGTTACTAGCATCAAGGCTTTTACCAAGCAAAGAGGAGGAAAGTGAGGAAGACATGTTGGGCGAAGAAGGTGAAGGGTCAACATGAGGTTGGTAATGTTGATGGTGAACTCTGTTGAGGTGAAGCATCCAGTTGAGGTGGAAAAACTTGAGTATTCGAGGTCAACGAAGTTGAAAATAACCATACCGGTAAACCTATTGAAAATCCAGGTAATGACAATGTAGCCATATAAGGAGGACCAACATTTCCAAAGCAAGGAAAAGTACTAGGATTCTCGTTAAGAACACTTGGTTGGTAAATTCCGGAACACTTGCCATTATATTCAACTTTAGTGAATTTATTTAAAAATATTAACAATTCAAATTCACAATCCACACCTAAGGTCTCTAAAAAGTAAAACCAAACAAATGAACATGTGCTATCAAATCTAGGAGTCAAACCACACACAAACAATTTGTTTCCACAAGAACAACACTAGTTGGTGATGAAATCTAACGTCGTAGAAGTTAATATGGAAAACTAGCGGTCGAAACAGTTACCCTGACAACCTGCTTAATGAAATAGACCAGTGAAAGTACCTCCACTATACCATCTCGAAGTGAAATGCACTCTTTGGAAATTCCAAGTGAGTCTAGTCAACGTTTGCTCCAGGTACAGTGGGACCTTCCCTCCGCCGTCACCTTGGGGAAAAATCCTAAAGATTATGGCCACTAAAGTCACCAATTGAGACAAATGCACCTGGGGGAACAGTCTACGATCCGATATACACGCAAGGGCAGAGTAACAAGCTCAATCCCCTTGAAGGCTCCTTGATATAATCCAAGGTTTACCAACAAGTGACCCCAGGCTCCTCGACAATGGTCTATCCGAGGTTTACCGTTTTTAGTACGTGTACATCTACTATCTTTCCCAATGAGATAGGTACGATTACCTCACTGGTTCCGACATGATCTCGTGCTTGACTCTTTTAAGAAGAGCTTCCCGGAGCACAATTACAACAATTGGAATTTTTCCTACGTGTTTGTTTAGTTGCTTTGGAAAGTTAACTACAACCTATTCCAAAGCACTAGCCTAATCTAGATTGGTGGAAAGATCCCTAGAAAATGTAAAAATTTCTAGATGAATTTTATTAAGCGCTGTGTTATTTGGGCTGTTATTACTCAAAGGGTAAATGGTGTTATGACCTGACCCAAAACTGAATGCAATCAAATATGATAATGTAATCTTTTCAATTCAATGAATCCTAATTAAAGTAAGGAGAGAATTTCTATTCACTTCCAACAATGCAAAAATTGATAAATAAGAGAAAATATAACAAATTCTCTAATGCACTAATTTTATGAAGAAAAACTAATGCTTTTTCCAGAATGTAAACTATGCAGTTGTAATCTATGCACAATTCACTTGAAAAGTATGCAAATGTAATCTATGCACATTTTTCGTTCATATTCTGAAAATGAGAATTCTAATTATGCAAATGTGATCTATGCAAGAGAATTCTCAGATGCAAGATGATTCCAATGTAATATAAAGAACCAATTAAGTGTAAGTAAAGAAAATTGGGTGAGAATTCCAAAGGTCAAAAAATAAAAACACTCAAAGGCGATTAACACTCGGACACACTTTGCAAAAACAAAAGCAAAAAGATGCAAAATTGTTAAAAGACTGAGACAAACCTCGAAGTAATGACCAAAGGAAACCAAATTAAGAATTTCTCAAAAAAGAGGCTTAAAACACCCAATTAACTTAACAGAGAAGGATGAGATTGTAAATAAATTCACACATAAGATTTTGATTGTCAAGACAAGTTGGGGCAAACTCAGAAAATTTGGTAATCTGGCTCCTAAAAAGAGAATTCTTAGTTTTTCAAAAATTTTCCAAAGGTCTGCAGGTTTTAATGGAGAGCAGAGCAGTACCGCACTGTTCTGAACTAACAACTGCGGAGGCTACCACACTATCTTTAAACAAAAACTGCGGAGGCTAGGAAGAACACAGAAAAAATAAAAATTCAGATTTTCTTTTCAGGGATTCTGATAAGTTATCTACCCAACTCAGTTTTAGACTAATCAAAATCAGAAGACTCTTAAAATTCAAACTGAAAAATAAAAAGGAAAACTAAGTTCTATTCCCGAGTATGGTCGCCATTTCGTTATGCGAATAAAATCTTTCTTGCGGACAAGAACAATCTACCTAGTATCCTAAGGATATCTAGAAACAAACATCCAAATGCAAACCATTTTCTCTAGATCATTTGTGATTCAAAATTATTAAATAACAAAGTATGAGGACATGCCCCTACTTGAAGTACAACGTTTGCTAAAATCTTCTATCCAGTTGCTCCAAAAGAGGTCACTTCAACATGTGAAACCTGCAATCAAAGACAGATAAAAAGATGAAAATCACTTGCAAGATATAATAATTGAGAAAACACTAATCTATCTCAGTGATCAAGGAATCCAAGAATTGAATTACTCAATAGATACATGAACAATTTAATGAGAAAATAGAATCCATTTGTATTATCTTGTATAATAACAAGTAACCTTACAACCTTGTCGCCTTGATGTCATACAGGTTCTTCCGGGGTCCTGAACAACCGTTCCTCCTTCAGATTGACAAGCCTTTCTCTCTCTGAACTAGCATGAAGTATAGATATGAGTACGTGAACGTTCTCATACCAATGATGCCAAGTATAGAGAGTATGATTTCTTCAGCAATTTTCTAATCCACCAAAGTCTATCAATCTACCCTTGAGACTGAAACATGGGTTCAATTTATAGGAGAATGAAGGAGGTTTCAGTTCCATAAAGAGGGGGATAAAGTCCTCTCATAAAGGGATTTTAGCCCCAAATACCAAGGGATAATCTCTATTAATGAAGGGATATAGGTTCATGAATGAAGGGGCAAAGCTCGACCTGATTACGCTTCTAGAAGCCTCTAGCTGGGAGAATATTCGACCAGTTGGGCTTCTAGAACTTACTTTTATTTTATTTTACCTTTTACGGGGGTCCGTAGTTTTAGTATGCTGAATGTGTGGGATGTGCTGCGGGTATAGAGCAAGAAACCGCGGTACTGCAGGTAAGAGCTAGGAAAAGTGCGGAGTTAGGCTTTTTGGGGTTTAAATAAGTTTTTCTCCAATTCCAAGACTTGGTTTAGGAACTTTATGGTTTTGGACCTCTAAGGGAGCATAAAATAAGTAATGATGAACGCATACAGACAGCTAAATGTCATGATAACAAATTTTAGTGTAACAGTAGGAAGTATTTATTGATCTAACACAAAAAGGACTTGCGGTTACCACAACAGAGACAGAGTATATATATACGAAGACAGTGCGAATACCACAGCAGAGACAACGTATCTATATACCAAGATAGTGCGGATACCACAATAGGAACAACATATGTATATACCAAGATAGTGTAGAGACCACAACTGGAACAACACACACACACACACACACACACACACATATAAGATAGTGCGGATACCACAGCTAAGACAACATATATATATATATATATATATATATATATATATATATATACTAAGATAGTGCGGATACCATAACAGAGACATCATAAATATATATACAAAGGTAGTGTGGAAATTACAGCAGACTTCAGTGCAGACATATAAAAGAAGAACATAAATGCGGAAGACAGATAAAGGAAGAACAAAAGTGCGGATAAGAGACAGTGATCATAAGACGAAGCGGGAGTAATAATGAGGAAGGTAAATCCTTGATTTACCTTCTCACTGTCCAAGAAAATCAAATAGAAGCATACACAAGGTGAAGATCAAGATTTTGGAAGAATATCTAGGTTTAGGGTCTAAGTCTAGGTCATGGTACTCGTCATTTGAAAATTTATAAGAAGAATTCTTTGCGGGTTTTCCTCTCCAAGAGGGAGAGTTTTTGCCTTGGCTCTAGGAGCCTAACCTTTGTGTCTTGTGTTTTTGATAATTGACTTGATGAAAGATCAACTTAACTAAAAGAAGAGAAGACATAAGTACATCAAGTAAGTTCACAAGTAATTATCAAGAAGAGAATTTGTATTAACCTACAACCTTCCAAATTCTCAACACCATGTCCGCTTGTACAACCTCCTCTTTAATGGTATGCTCAAACTTAATTAGAATGCATACCTAAGAGCCTCCTTGGTTGTCAAAGCAATTAAAATCCCAAGCCATTACCCTCTTTAGTCTCTGGAATCCGTGTCTAATAACTCTGGCCATATTTATTATATAAAGTATTTATATTGCATACATGTGTACGAGAAAATGGGGCTGTCACAAACCTCTCCCCCTTGGGGGAACACCATCCTCGATGTTCTTTACCGGTATGCAACATAAAATACATGCTTTAAACAAACACATACTGTTTATAGAGCTTTATATACATAGCTTTGTACAACAATTTACAGTTCATATACATTTGCTTTAACCAACAAACAAAAGAAGATATCTTGCCCTCATTGATTCAGCCATTTCCCAAGTGGCTTCCTGAGGCCCAAAGTGCCTCCACTACACTTTGACTTCTCTATTGCTAGATTCCGGAGCATGATGCTCCTCCGATCTAGGATGCATAGTGGTGTAGAAATTTCTTGTTTTCCCACCCCGGTTTTCAGTTTCACCTTATTTCTCCAAATAGTTAAATGCCCTTTCCCATATCCTTACATTCAACAAACTGGAAAATAAATTTTTGCTGAAAACACAAATTCTGGAAAATTTACAGAATGCTGAAAAATGCAGAAATAAAAATCAGCAAGCTTAAAACAGTCATTCACACATTTTAACCTAGATATTTTTGGTCAACATGACCCTGGAAAAACCCCCTACAACTCTTGGGGAAAACCAGTTTGAGAGCTTATCTTTTATTTTTCTGAATATTGCTTTTTACAATGAAACAGGAAAAACTCAGAAAAAATTCCAGCAACCAATTTACAGACTTATCTCGATTTCCGTGCTTGCACACCGCCTCGGAAATTGTGCCAAATCAGCAACAACAGAAAACAGAAAATTTACAGCACCTTAGGACAGCATTAAACGCTGTACGGCCACCTCGAGAAGCGTGCCGAAACAATCGTACTTTGCTGTACGGACTGTATAGATTTTTTACAGCAACCTCTCTCGAAATCCATGCCAAAAAATAGAGCTGTAGCTGCTGTTCTCTTCCTCGGTTTTTGTGCCGGAAATGCCAGCCACCCTCTTCCTTGGAAAACGTGCCTGATTTTTGTGCCTTGGAGTGCGTGCTTTCTGTTGTACCCTCTTCCTCGATTTTTGTGCCTCACTTGGAAACACTGCCTCTCCTTTGCTGTACGGATTTTCTGCCTCGGTATGTGTGCCAATAAATGCTGCTGTACCTTTGCTGAAATCTCTTCACTGCTGCCCTCCTTCTCACTGCTCAGAAAAATCTCCAGCGCTCCTTCTCTCCTTCTCCCAATTTGCTCATGAAAGAATGAATGACCTTTTCCCTCCTTTTCCTCCTTTAACCTAACCCTAAGTGACTTTTGGGGAATCCCTAAATCCAATGGCTGAAATAGATTGAGATCTAGGGCTGAGATTAAATGTTCATTTAAATCTCACTTTCTAATTTTTAATTCACCCCACTTTAATAAAGACCCACTTAGTCATTTATTTCCAAAGTCACTTTTCCTTTCTAATTTTACATTGACTTTATTAAAGTCACTTTAAAATTAGACTTTAGTAACTTTATCACTTATAGTCACTTTTAAATTAGACTTTAGTAACTTTATCACTTAAAGTCACTTTTAAATTAGATTTGACTTTATAAAAATTATAAAGTCACTTTAGGAGAAAAAATTAAATTCTTTTGGACACTTTTCCCTAGGCCAAAGATCAAAGCCTTAGGGAACCACCTGTCCTCCGGTAACTAAATTTCAACACTCCCTCTTACCGAGGAAGGTGTTCCTCACCACACCCATCTTGTCTCTGAAGTAGACATGCTTGCCTCGTGGTAAGGCTTTGGTAAGAATATCTGCAACCTGCTCATCAGTGGGAATATACTCAAGCTTCACATCAAATACTGGATTCTTCGTGAGTTTAATGCAACTCTGATTATCACAGTAAATCACTGAAGGTCTCAACGGCTGACCAAATAAGCCAAACAACATCTTGCGAAGCCGGATGGCCTCACAACTAGCTAGACTGGCTGCCATATACTCTGCTTCCGCTGAACTCAATGCTACTGACTGCTGCTTTCGGCTGAACCATGACACCACTGCTGAACCCAACCCAAAACAGCACCCTGAAGTGCTCTTCCTATCAGAAGCACAACCTGCCCAATCAGAATCAGTGTAACCTGCCAATCTCACTCCATCCCCCTGCCTGTAGTCCGGACCATAATCCACTGTCCCCTGCAAGTACCGCAAAATGTGTTTTGCAGCCACCCAGTGAACCTTCCTAGGCTCACACATAAACTGACTCATCGTGTTGACTGCAAGACAAATATCTGGTCTAGTGTTGACCAAATACATCAAGGAACCAATCAGCTATCTGTACAATGTGGGATCCACCAACTCGGAATCTGAAGCATGAAGCTTCTTCCAATTGGTGATCATCGGTGTCGACATGGGTCTACAATCCTCCATGTGGAATCTGCCAAGGATGTCCACAATATACTTCCCCTGCCCCAGGATGAAATGCCCCTCCTCCTGCCACACCTCCAAACCCAAAAAGTAATGCATCAAGCCGATGTCCTTCATCTCAAACTTCGCCGCAAGATCTCTCTTGCAGTGCTCTATGAGTCTCTCTACACCCGTAATGACCAAGTCATCCACATACAGCACCAGAATGAGAGGCTCCTCACCTATCACAATATAGTAAAGGTTTGGATCTACCTCACTCTTTGTGAAACCCATCTCCTGCAAGTATGTATCTATCCTGGAGTACCAAGCTATGGGAGCTTGCTTCAGGCCATAAAGGGCCTTCTTCAGTCTGCACACATGGGACTCCTTCCCATGCACCTCAAAGCCCTGTGGCTGCTCAATGTACACCTCCTCCTGTATGAAGCCATTGATAAATGCGGTCTTCACATCCATCTGGTGGATCTTCCAACCCATCTCTGCTGCTATCGATATAATGGAGCGGATCGAAGTATATCGAGCCACGGGAGCGAAGGTCTCCTCATAATCAACTCCCTCTATCTGGGAGAACCCTCTAGCCACAAACCTCACTTTGAATTTCTCAATGCTGCCATCTGCAGCATGCTTTACCTTGTAAAGCCATCTGGAAGTAACCACGGATTTGCCCTCAGGCCTCGGCACCACCTCCCAAACATCATTCTTCATGATAGAAGAATACTCCTCCTGCATGGCCTTTCTCCAGACCTGCTGGCTAGCTGCCTCCTCATAGCTAGAAGGCTCAGAGTCAAGGATGCTGGTAGCCATTGCCATATAGCTACAAAACCTCTCAGGTGGTCCGCTCTCTCTGACCGGCCTCTTAGGCCCAGCAACAGATGTGGCCTCTCTCAAGGTGTCCTGAAGCCACTTGGGCTTCCTCTTCCCTGAGCATACTTCTCCCAGTGGAGAATGAAACTCCTCCTCCTCATCATCATCAGGAGTCTGAACTCCTGACTGTCTGTCTGCTGTCCTCCTGCCTGGATGCTGAAGTACCGTGTGAACTGTTCATCAGTGGACTCCCTAGTGAACTGCTCTATGGACTGCTCTGCATGCTGCCCGAAGCACCACCCCTCTGACTCTACGAGCCACTGCTCACTGACGGACTAGACATCGTCATAGATGTACCTCTGAATCCTCCTGATCCCTGCCCACTGGATCCCTGCGACTGACTCAGCTGCTGCTGAGGGTCTGGCTGATCCAAATACTCTAACTCCCGTGACCTCCTAAAGGCCCTATCCTCCTCGAACTTCACATCCCGCCTGACAACAACTTTCCTCTGTGCAGGAATGTAAATCCGAAAGGCCTTTGAGGTCTCACTATAGCCCACAAAGATACCCTTCTCTGCGGTGGGCTCTAGTTTGGTCCTCTTCTCCTTGGGTATGTAGGAGTATGTGATACACCCAAAGATATGAAGATGACCAATATCGGGCTTCTTCCCAGAAAAAGCCTCCTCCGGAGTCATGTGCCCCAAGGCATGATGCAGACTCCTGTTCTGCAAATAAACAACTGTGTTGCAGGCCTCTGCCCACAAAAACAATGGCAACCCCTGATCATGTAACATGGCTTTGGCAGCCCCTCCGATGGATCTGTTCTTCCTCTCTGCAACCCCGTTTTGCTGGGGGTTGTAAGGAACAATGAACTCCCTCCTAATGCCTGCCTCCGCACAATAGTCAACAAACTCTCCAAGGGTGTACTCTCCTCCATTGTCCGACCTCAGGGACTTGATCTTCCGACCTGTCTGTGTCTCCACAAGAGCTCTGAACTCCTGAAAGCGCTTGAAGACCTCACTCTTGGTCTTCAAGAAATAAATCCAGGTCCTCCTGGAGTGATCATCAATGAATAACACATAGTACTCATATCCACTCAAGGAAACATGAGACATCCGACCGCTCACATCGGAATGAATCAAATCAAGTGTCCCAGTCGCTCTGCTGTCACTGCTGGGAAAAGGGGATTTGGCAAACTTGCCCATCGCACATCCTCTGCAAGTATCAAAGTGATCAGTACTGAAATCTGGCACACCTGCAGTGATCTCCCGCAAAGTCCTCAAGGCTCCATGATACATGTGCCCCATCCTGCGGTGCCAAATCTCACACTGCTCAGAACTGCTAGCTCTGCTGTCGGTACTACTGCTCAATGCCAAAAGGGACTGAAATGAAAACTTGTACACCTTTGCATGGCGTACACCTATCACTCTAGCTGAATCAGCTGGAGTGCCCCTGGGATACATCAACACCTGTCCTCCCCTGAATAGTATCTCATATCCTCTGTCCTCCAAAGCTGAGACGGATATGAGGTTCTTCCTCATCCCTGGCACATAAAGAACATATGACACCTTCAAGGGAGGTTTGGACTCCCTCTGAAATGTCAATGTTCCCACACCGACTGCTCTAACAACTCTGTCATCACCGAGTACTACCTCTACATCAGTGCCACTCTCTGAAAGCTCTGAGAAGTACTCGCGGACTCCTGTCATGTGACGTGAAGCCCCACTGTCCACATACCAGATACCCGAAGATGCTCCGCTAATCGAGGGAAATGCATGCTCCCTCTGAACCTCTATGGCAGGTAATCCTGCACTAGAGGACTCACACGCAATGAACCCAAACTCCCGGTCAAAGCGATCTGCAAAGTCCTCAACCTCTGCTAATGCTGCCATGCTCTGGTTCTTCCCCTTCTTCTTCTTCTTCTCTGGACACACAACTGCATAGTGTCCCATCTTCTGACAATTCCAACACTTCACCTTGGAATAGTCCTTTTGTGTGTTACCCTGTTTACCTTTACCTTTACCTTTGCCCCCACCATTGCTTGTGGAAGCCTGCTTCTTCCCTTTGCCTTTCTTGCCTCCTGCCAGCAGTGCTACATCCTCATCCTGCTCAACTGGCTTGGCTGCCCCAAGCTGACCTTTCCTGATCTCTGTCTGAATGCAATCATCCCAAAACCTCTCCCATGTGGAAAGGGTCTCACGTGCACAAACCCCATCAGCAAAGTTCATCCATGAACTGGGGAGGCCATTCACTGCAATCCGCACCAACTCAGTGGGTGGAATGACCTCTCCAATTGCTGCCAACTCATCTCTCACATTAGTAATCTTTGTGAGATATCCAGCTGCACTATCGTCTTACCCATCTTAATGGTCTTCAACTTCTCCTTCGGGACCATTTTCCGGTTCTCATTGGTACTCTGGTAGAGATTGGACAATGCTGTCCACATCTCATGAGCATTTCTCTTTCCTCTCACATGAGGAATGCAATGGTCTTTGATTCCGTCTAGAATCAGTCTCTTACCCTTGTTGTTCTTTCTATTATATGCTGCCAACTGAACAGCATCAGTAGGCACAACAACAGGGTTCTGTGTGGTATGCACCATGATGTCCCAGACTTCTGCCTCCTCAAAGATACTCTGCATTCTCTCCTTCCAAACGTTGTAATTGGTATGCCCATCCAACCTATCCTCCACCCTCAATCCCAATGACATCCTGTTGTCCTAAAACTGAAAAATAGCACTGCTGTAGTAAAGATAAAAATTCTGTTTGTGAAAAAATCAGCTTGCTGGAATTTTCTGAGTGAAAAATCAACAGGCTTTATTTTTCTCCTTGCTGTCCCAAACTGCACTTTCAGCACTCAAGCTCCGGATGCTGCCATGCTCTGGTTCTTCCCCTTCTTCTTCTTCTTCTCCGGACACACAACTGCATAGTGTCCCATCTTCTGACAATTCCAACATTTCACCTTGGAATAGTCCTTCTATGTGTTACCCTGTTTACCTTTACCTTTGCCTTTCTTGCCTCATGCTCAACTGGCTTGGCTGCCCCAACCTGACCTTTCCTGATCTCTGTCTGAATGCAATCATCCCAAAACCTCTCCCATGTGGGAAGGGTCTCACGTGCACAAAACCCATCAGCAAAGTTCATCCATGAACTGGGGAGGCCATTCACTGTTATCCACACCAACTCAGTGGGTTGAATGGCCTCTCCAATTGCTGCCAACTCATATCTCACATTAGTAATCTTTGTGAGATATCCAACTGCACTATCAGTCTTACCCATCTTAATTGTTTTCATCTTCTCCTTCAGGACCATTTTCCGGTTCTCATTGGTACTTTGGTAGAGATTGGACAATGTTGTCCACATCTCATGAGCATTTCTCTTTCCTCTCACATGAGGAATGCAATGTTCTTTGATTCCATCTAGAATCAGTCTCTTACCCTTGTTGTTCTTCCTATTATATGCTTCCAACTGAGTAGCATCAGTAGGCACATTAACAGGCTGCTGTGTGGTATGAACCATGATATCCCAGACTTCTGCCTCCCCAAAGATACTTTGCATTCTCTCCTTCCAAACGCTGTAATTGGTATGCCCATCCAACCTATCCTCCACCCTCAATCCCAATGACATCCTGCTGTCCTAAAACTGAAAAATAGCATTGCTGTAGTAAAGATAAAAATTCTATTTGTGAAAAATCAGCTTGCTGGAATTTTCTGAGTGAAAAATCAGCAGGCTGTATTTTTCTCTTTGCTGTCCCAAACTGCACTTTCAGCACTCAACCTCTGATACCATGTATAAATTTCTTGTTTTCCCACCCCGGTTTTCAGTTTCACCTTATTTCTCCAAATAGTTAAATGCCCTTTCCCATATCCTTACATTCAACAAACTGGAAAATAAATTTTTTCTAAAAACACAAATTCTAGAAAATTTACAGAATGTTGGAAAATGCAGAAATAAAAATCAGCAAGCTTAAAACAACAATTCAACACATTTAACACTGATATTTTTGGTCAACATGACCCTGGAAAAACCCCCTACAAATGTTGGAGAAAACCAGTTCGAAAGCTTCTCTTTTATTTTCTGAATATTGCTTTTTACAGTGAAACAGGAAAAACTCAGAAAAAATTCCAGCAACCAATTTACAAACTTATCTCGATTTCCGTGCTTGCACACTGCCTCGGAAATTGTGCCAAATCAGCAACAAGAGAAAAAAGAAAATTTACAGCACCTTAGGACAGCATTAAATGTTGTACGACCACCTCGGAAAGCATGCTAGAAAAGTCGTACTTTGTTGTACGGACTATACAGATTTTGTACAGCAACCTCTCTCGAAATCCGTGCCAAAAATCTGGGCTGTGCTGATGTCCTCTTCTTCGGTTTTTGTGTCAAAAATGACAGCCACCCTCTTCCTTGGAAAACATGCCTGATTTTTGTCCCTTGAAGTGCGTGCTTGTTGTTATACCCTCTTCCTCGATTTCTCTGCCTCCTCACTTGGAAACACTACCTCTCCCTTGCTGTACAGATTTTCTGCCTTGGTATGTGTGCCAATAAACGCTGTTGTACCTTTGCTGAAATCTCTTCACTGCTGCCCTCCTTCTTCTCACTGCTCAGAAAAATCTCCATCTCTCTTTCTCTCCTTCTCCCAATCTGCTCATGAAAGAATGAATGACCTTTTCCTCCTTTCCCTCCTTTAACCTAACCCTAAGTGACTTTTGGGGAATCCCTAAATCCAATGGCTGAAATAGATTGAGATCTAGGGCTGAGATTAAATGTTCATTTAAATCTCACTTTCTATTTTTTAATTCACCCCACTTTAATAAAGACCCACTTAGTCATTTATTTCCAAAGTCACTTTTCCTTTCTAATTTTACATTGACTTTATTAAAGTCACTTTAAAATTAGACTTTAGTAAATTTATCACTTAAAGTCACTTTTAAATTAGACTTTAGTAACTTTATCACTTAAAGTCACTTTTAAATTAGATTTGACTTTATAAAAATTATAAAGTCACTTTAGGAGAAAAAATAAATTCTTTTGGACACTTTTCCCTAGGCCAAAGATCAAAGCCTTAGGGAACCACCTGTCCTCTGGTAACCAAATTTCAACATGCAGGTTCCTTAGTATTTTGGCTTCGCCTCATAAAAATTCAGCTTCTGAACCTTCGTATAAAAAACATTAGAGCGAAAATGCCACGATGACCTATTTTAGATGGTCGAATCCCTTGCATAAGGAGGAAATGAAGATCACAATTTACATAAATGCTTAGGTTGAGAGGAGCTTCAACAAGTGAACGTGGGAGGGATTTTGGGAGCATAAAAAATATTAATTATGACTTTTCAATGACCCATGCCCCAACCCCATGGGGTTTTAGCCCAGTAACTGGGGTTACAAACTTCAAACATGAATATCTTTCAAACCGTGAAGAATTACATGACATGCCATATATCAATGGAAACATATCGACAAGTAGAAACCATAAAAAGCATTATTTACCCAGAATATATTAATTTGGTAGGTAAAAAATCCCATGCAATATTGGGTTAGCCCCTGGTGCTACTTGGGTTGACATCAATGACAACCGATGATCAACATAATTAAGCCTAAACACAGAATAAAGACATATTAAAGTGTTTTTTAATTAAACAGAGAAAAATATCAGTAAGGAGGTCTCCACTTCCACATCAGAGGCCGAAATATCCTCTTTAGTTACCAAAGTGCCACCTACAGTCTCCATAAATCAAAAGAAGCCATATTTATTGTTCAGTCAGTGATATTTTGCCTAAAGACAGCCAGCGTTATTGCCAACCTACCTGAAGAGTTTTTAAAGTCAACAAAATATGCCAAGTGCCTAAATACTTAATGAAAACCAATTAATACGTGGAAATATTAGAAAGCTTCTCCATTGAGCCACTCAAAGGCTGAGAAGCATTATACTATATTAATTGAGCCTAGAGATCTTTTATTTTATCCAACCTCCTCTTTTCTTCTATAAATAATTCTAAAGAAGATGAGATACAGGTTGGTTACTGAATTTCTGATGTAATAGTTGTTGTATCGAATCATTGTTGAATGTAAATAAACTCTGAAGCTCTGAAGATCTGTTAAGTTATTGAAGAAGTTAGGCTGAGAAGAGATGTTTGAAGCTATAATGAAACATTGGACTTGAAGTATGTAACTAGATTGACATCAATATACAAGCTGATTCTTGGGATCCTGGTCTATATCATTGGTGAAGTACCCCTTACTGTTATTTGTTTTCCTTTCATGTATGTCACTTTGTTCACTTTTCTCTGATAAAGAACAACAAATATAGAGCTATGATTTACTGTCAAAAGTACCCTACTCTCACTGATAAGATTTATCTATATGTTTTCTGCTAATTGTTATATTTAAGAATGACTTAAATTAAGTGTAAACATTATCAAGGAATGTTGGTTAGTCCCTGTCTTGATGTGAAAAAATTGAAAGGAAGTTCTTGAATTATATTTTCAGTACATGCTAAGTAGAGTTAAGCTATAAAGGTTTATGGTTTTCCCTATCTTCTAGTTCTTTCTCCAAAGGTTGTTTGAAAGTTTCCCTAAGAGTATGCTAAAGTAGATCATGATTGTAATACATCTGATCTGATCTTAGCTACACTTTGTTTTCTTATCTATTTTCATCCCTTCTGAAAGTAGTCTGGTGAGATTACTGGATTGTTGTCTGATAAGTTAGCTTTAATATAAGCTTGTCTAAAGAAGTTTATGGTTAGCCTTGTCTTTGGTTGGTTTCAAACAGTTGCTTAAAAGGATTTTCTTGTATGGAAAGTTGATAAATCCTTGTTGATATTATTGATTTTTTCCACTTTCGCAACACTTTTAATGTTCTGCTCCATCATTTAATCTAAAATATATTTTGATATAGATGACTTTCCCCTTGGACCACTCTTGAAATTTTTGTACAAATAAACCCTTTTATGACTCCATAGCCCAATGGATTAAAGCTGCTTCACACTAATCCTATCTATTGAAAGCTTCTCAATATACTTGCATCCTCACCTTTTGAACTCTTTCATTTTGTGATATTCCTTCCAATCAAAGATCATTCCTAACCAACCAAAACAAACAAAAAAACCTCATTCTTAATAACTAGCCTAATATCATAGCAAAAGCCTTAAAGATAAATCAATATTTGCACTTATAGAGAGATCCCTCTCTAGATTTAGGAGGGCTAGATCCTAGAATCCCAAACTAGTTCAAATGTTGTCTCTGCAGCGTTTAGTCTTGTCACTATGCTAAATTAGAGAGGCCTAACATGGACCATTGTGTACTTACTTAGCTATTGATTATAATTATATGGCTCAGCTATTTCAGGTAATGTTTTAATGTCTTGATGTTATATTCCAGCATTTCCAACATTTTACAGGTTTTTCTTACATTCTAGTTATTTCCTTGTTTAAAATGTTATAAATATTCGATATTCATGTCTTTCCCATTTTGGTATATTAGTGGTATCAGAGCATGATCTTTGGCTCAGCTTGTGGGCATTTCATGACATCAAAGGAATAAGAAGAAGAAGCAAAAAAAGAAGAAGTCTTCAATGGCGGAAGGATTGAGTTTTTCCACACTTCTCTTCAAATCTATGCGGTATCTCATGATGGAGATCAAAGAAATCAGAAGGGGAAGAAAAAATGAAACCTCAAGATGGTTTTATAATGGAAAAATTCTGAGCACTTCTTATCATCATTACAAGCAACCGATGGTGTAGAAAGTTCCACAACGCCCTACTATGCCCAATTTCCTTGCAGAAGGAAATGAATGGCATGGAGATGGAGGGTATTTGGAGCATGAGACTCTGAGTAATTATCTTTCAGAGTACGAATATCAATCTAGATCATTAAAAGAGAATCTGAATTTCTAGCAATGTTTCTAGATTAAAGAGAACCAGAGACCCCACAACAACAATAGAAGAAGAGGGCATATGTAGAATAGATTCTATCTCCCTGCATTTGATGGGTCATCCAAAAGTATGGCAAAGGCTTGGATGGAGAAGTTATATGTATTCTTCCAACTACACCAAGTAGTGGAAGTAGAGGCCATTTATATTGCAGTGCTACACCTTGAGGGTGAAGCAAATGATTGGTGGTTCGACAAATTGAAACATGAAAGAGTGACTGTGTATGAAAAGTTCAATCAAAGATTGGTAAATAGGTTTGACATAAGAAAACCAGAGGCACATTCCATTGAGACATTTTCCAAAATTGATGAGGAAGTATATGAGGAGCAAAATGAAGATTTCATCACTGATACTTTGGGAGAAGAGAAACTACCACCACCACCAGCTACAGTAGAGGTACTTGCATCGGTGGGGGGAGAACTTGCATTTTGGCAAGTTCTTCCCAAGACTTAGACATTGAGAGTCCAAGGCATGATTTAGGAGGTGCATGAGGAAGAGGAAGTAGATACCAACACTGGTGCAACAATAGAGGAGCAGGCATCACCATCACCAGTGGTTAGAGAAGAAATTGCACCGGTTGGAGTAACTCTTGTAGCTTTGCAAGATGTTCCCAAGCATCAGCTGATCCAAGGTATGCAAACATGTCCACCCCATATTATTTCAGCACATCAGATTGAGATTTGTGGGGTCGTACCATTAGGAAAATTGCATGACCAAGGGTTAGAGCACATTGCTGATTTGGAGCAGCAGACTATCACTGTGCAGCGGACCCTTGACTGGTTCAAGGAGAAGATGTATATCTATCCAATTTTGACATTGTTGAGCCACACACAACACTCTGTGTTGTAGTGTGGATTTTCTAAGAATGGTATTAGCATAGTCCTAAAGTAGGGAAGCTATATAAAAGCTTTCTAGAACTGGAAGTTACTGTCGCATGAGCTGCCATATTCTATTTATGACAAAGAGATATTAGCCATCATTCATGCATTGGTAAAATTTTGACAATTTTTTATTGGCAGTATATTTTGAGTGAAGACCAACCACCATAGTCTTCGACATCTTTTTGAGGATCAGGAGCTGCAGAAGAGGCAACAATGATGGATCAGTACAATGCAAGACTATGAGTTCAAAATTGTGTATGGAGAGGGCCATGTGGCAACAGATGCACTATCATGGAAATCAACAAAGTTGTCATTGAGGAGCAGCGATGATTTGAGGGCCCAATTATTATTTGAGCATTCCAATGACCACTTAACTTATGAAGCATTGGATGGGAAGATGATAGATGGTAGACATCATGTGATGGATAACATCTTCCATTATCAGGACAGAGCCTTCTTGGGGAGCACCTCACACCTCAAAGAGAAGTTGTTGCATGCAGCATATTCAGAACCTCATAGGTTCTACCAAGCCATCAGAGAGAGGCTCTCATGGAGAGACCTCAAGGAGGATGCACTTTGACGTATCATGGAGTGCAAATATTGTCATTAGAAGTTGGAGGATGGTATTCTCGACATTGATCCATTATCGAGGTATGCACACTGCTTCAAAATTTTCACACAGTACATCTCTTCACCCGTGACTGGATTATCTTTCTAGGATTTCTTCATGCTTCATGGTCTTCCCAAGGCCATAGATAGTGATGGGGACAATTATTGTATGAGAATTTTTTGGTGGGAGATTCTCCATTGGGTGTATACCAAGCTGGCGCATGATATGAGTCATCACCCACAGTTGGATGAATAGATGGAGATGATGAGCAAGTGGTTCAAAAGCTACTTTCAAATATATGAAATAGGGCAGTAAGAAGCATGGCTGCACTGGCTTCTCTTGGGTGATTGTGGTTACCACCCGACATTTCAGATTGGTATGTTCCATCCCTTGCATATTACTAAGGTGATGCAGCAGCAGGAGGCATGGTTGTGCTAACTAATCTTGGGAGAGTATGTCGACCATATGACATTCCACATGTCAATTAGGATGTCACTACTTTATACTTGGCATGATGATGTGTTGTGGTAGCATGAGGCCTTGCTGCGTTGGATTTTCTCGAGGGAGTATGGCTACCATACTTGCTATGATGATGATGTGATGTGGAAACAAGAGGCATTGTTGTGGTGGCTTCTCCTAAGAGAGTATGGCTACCATACTTGGTATGATGATGATGTGGTATCGCAGCAAGAGGCATCACTGTGGTGGCTGCTATTGGGAGAGTATGGTTTGATATTTCACATGTCAATCCATATGTATCTATTTCCTACTTTTCATAGTGTTGAGATGATGCTTAGACCAAGCAAGGCCACCAGGGCCAAGGATTGGATCATGGAGAGGCACAACCTACTCCATGTAGCACGGGTTGGAGAGAGAGTTCATGAGTTGGGACTTTCCACTTGGGGAAGGAACTTCTACACTTCACATATCTCATGCAGAGTAGAGGCTCTTGGACAGTAGATGGTTGCCACTTGGGGGCACATTGATGAGGAGAGGCATCTAGCTACATAGCTGGAGGCCATTCTAGAAATTCCAGAGAGACAGCTATGGAGATGGGAATTCATAACACATTGGAGCAGATGAGGAAACCTTCGATATGAGGATGCCACTTGGGAGGTAGATGGATTTTTGCAACATCCACTTTTGCAGTTGCTTGAGGAAAAGCAACATTTTGGTGGGGAGGATTGTAATATTCCAAGTTTTCCATAAGCTAATTGGAATATTAGAGTCCTTAATTTTCTTATTTATTTAAGTAAATAAAAGGGTGGAGGGACCCATAAACCCAGTATATGAATAAAATCCACTTCTATAGTGTGAATGTGGGTTAATTGAGTACTGGAGTAGCATTATGGAGTAGTGGAGCAGCACAATAATGAAGAAAGAGTGGAGGTCATAGATCATTAATGAGGAAGATGATGGAGATGGTGGAGGAATAAATGAAAGATGATGGAGATAGTGGAAAAGAAATTGCATAGATGATGGAGGAAGTGGTGCATTAAATTCACACATGATGGAGGAAATGGAGAGTAATTGCAACAGTGATGGAGATCATGGAGGACAACATAGTCTTTATGGAGGCTAGTGGCCACATGTGTAGCAGAGTTATGAGGTGGACCAAGGCTAGGGAAGGCTCACAACCATCAAAGGAAAATGAGGGCAACAAAGGAAAGGAGTTTGGATTTTTATTTTTGAGTGTAGTAAGACATTTCTTTGCACGCTTAAGCTATTTAGCTAAGTTTGTTGTGTTGTTTAGCACCGAGTAAGTTTGTTGTGTTGTTTAGCACCAGGTGTTCCCGAGCGGGAACATAACCATTACCCATGGGGGAATTCAAGTGCCTACTCTAGGAAGTTTTTCTTGGGCAACATTCATCATCTGAAAATCAGTGCCACTTTCAACTACTCTCATATGCACTTCCAGTTATAGGAATTATGCATTCCTGAACTTGGGTTTGAGAGTTGGAAGGTTGTTTTCCTTACTTCAGCTGAGAAATATATCGAGGGATCAACCCTTCACACTATGGATTCATTGTAGTCTTTTGGGATTTTCATTGTCATATCCAACATTAGGCCATCCATATAATTCTCCTATGCAGCAACATTTCCTGGAAGAATTCCGTAATTCTGCAGTGAGGGTTTGAGGAGAAGAGGAAGTTCCAAGAAACTCAACTTCAAATCCTGTGAGGGATTAATCCTTCACTATGGGGATCACATCAGTAGCCTGGGATCAACATTGTACTATCTATCAGCATTCTACATCATCAACCCTCCTAGATAGCACAATATTTCCTAGTAGTGTGTCTGCAGCAATTGCATATTCAGTGGAGGAGCTATATCTTAAGTTTCTCAGCTTGGGATCAGGAGAAGGGACCAGCCCTTCAGTTAGTGAGATGAGTGGGTGTTATTGCAGCAGATAGATCATTATTTCAGCTGTAGATCAGTAGTTGTCTCTAGGGAGTGCGTAACTCAGTCAGCAAGGGTGTAGTGTGCAACCCAAAATGGGCTGAAATTCCAAACTCAAAATCTAGCCAAACCATTTATGTGACTTTTTTTTGTTTTTAGAGTATATTTCGTGGTTAAAATCTCGGATCTTTATGAGTTCTCCAGTAGCCTCTCACACATAGATCTTCTTCCCAACAGCAAAATTTTCCAATAGCAACAGTTTATATTTTCCAGTGCTAAGCTTCAGTAGTGTATTTCAGCCATCTTGTGGCTTGAGTGCATTCCTTTTGGAACACTGTGTACTTACTTAGTTGTTGATTATAATGATATGGCTCAACTATTTTTGCTAGTGTTTTAATGTCTTGATGTTATATTCTGGCAATTCCAGCATTTTATAGTTTTGTGCTTACATTCTATTTATTGCCTTGATTAAAATGTTATAAATGTTTGATATTCTTGTCTTTCCCATTTTGGGATATTACATTCATCATCTCATGAATCTACTCACCTTACACACCTATGATTGCTTATATAAGTAGAACCTTAAAGATTTTCTCTAGAAAACCCTAACCTAAGGGTATGTTGATGATATGTGAAACCTTAAACCTATTTAGGGATATTTATGAAGAAATTTCTATTCCGATTAATGTTTTGATAATGTCATAGAAAATCTAAACATGCTAAAGTTGAAATGATGTTGTCCTAAATCTCAAAACATCTAAGTATGATATAATAATTTTTTACTTTGAAAATGAACTAAAACCCTAGGTTTTGTTTAGGTCTACAGGTAAAATGATTGTTATGGAAAGTCATAGGAGTGAAACCCTAGGTATATGTTCTCTTGACTGAATCCCTAGCCTAGTCTAGGACAATATATATATTCCTAGATGTATTAATGTTGACTAACATATGATGTTCTTATAATGGTGATCTCGTAGATATGTGTGTTGACCTATTTTCCAATGGTCCTAAGAATCTAGGGTTTGGAAACAAACTTTAGTCAAAGTTTGAAAGATCTAGGATGATGATTGAAAAGTCTAGGGTCTATAAATAAATCCTAGTAATGATTGAATTCTCTAGTATGTGTATTCATCTAAATCTATATAATGTGTGCTGAGGATTTGTAGATGGAAAATATAGTGTGTATGTCAAACCCTAGTGGAAATTACTCATGATGTGTTTATTGAATTCTAGGATTTATATTTAACATATGTTGCATGAGTTTCTAGTATGCAGGTACTTAGGGTACGGGGTAAAAAGTATCTGGTACGGGTAGAAGCTTTTCCCAAATTTACAGGAAACGTCAAGTTGGGAGCTGCAATAATATATTATATTAAAATTTAATATATATTAAAAGTGAAAATAAAATAATTTATTTATTTCCATCCAAAACTTGCCAATTAAATTCCATCCTGCAGATTCCATCTTGCAATGACATATGTAAAATATTGAACTTTGAAACACTCACAGAAAAAATCAAAATATTAATCCATTAACAAATTGCCAATGAAATTCCTTGCCATCAAAGAAACATGCAGAGCTCCTAAACCGAAAAAAGGCTATTATTACTTGATTATTATGTGATTTCATGCAACACTATATTATATTCAAGTTTGGAAATTTATAAAATGAAACTTACTAACACGCTACTATTTCTCGTTTTGACCATCCTTGTAATTATTTGAATCTTATCATTAAAGCTTCAAGATAGACTTCAAGAAAGTAGACTTATTTTCAATTTTTTAACTTCAAGATTTTTAACAGAAGCTGCCAAGGAATTACTGGAAACTATCTATATTTTGCTGAAACCTTTGCTACATCTCCACATATCTATCTCTTTATAGATCCCATGATATCCAACCCCCTCACCTATCATGTATCGCTTAGAAAATAAAAAAATGGTCACTTCTCTGCTCAAAATAGGTACCTGAAAGGTGAAAATATGCTCAAAATAGGTACCCGAAGCATCAAAATTTGTTGTAGTGAAGCTCCCGAAAAGATCCATGATCAGGGTAAATTTCGATACCCTTTAAAACAAGACCTTATACTTTGTTAAATGTGTTATAATTGCATTTAATCAAAGCGTTAATTAACATAAATGAACATCTGCATGTTGTAAAGAAGAGGAACATAACAAGCATTAGAAACATCAGAGATTGATAACAGAGTTCGTCCAGGAGGGACTACATCTTTGGGCCTCAGTGTCGAGATGGTGTAGGTTGCTACATTAAGTGTTGTGAAGAGTGATGATGTACATGGATGGTGTTTTCTCTGTTGTACAAGGAAAATTCCCTCACACAGGAGTGGTTGGACCTCTCCATGAGATGTTCCACTACAAGAAATCTCATTCACAAAAGGACTCCTATCAGTATGACAATAACTCAAACATAATTACTATGAGTATCCTGCCAGCATGGCGACAAAGGAATATCAATCAAATGTACATGTGACAATTAGTATCCCGCCAACATGGCGATAAAGGGATCCCAAGCATAAAAAAATCCATGATATAAATTACATCTCACATCAAGAAAAAAACAAGATCCCACTGTTATCACAAAATTAGACATGTTAGGCTGCTCATCAAACCAATCTTGTGTAACTATTTCAAACCAATCTTTTGGCTGAGGCTTAGCCTCCTCAACTTGAGAGGGCTCTCTCAAGGGTTTATGATTTTTGATAAATATGTAGATGGCTAACACTATATGAGGTAAAAACAGATAGATGATGTAAACTGGTTGTAAATCACATTAGAAAGTGTACATTGGGCTTATGGAGTCATGATAGCTTCAGCAAAACCAAAATAATCTACCTAGCATGGAAGTCAAGGCATATCAGAGTTCAAGTCAAGGAATAAACATGTAGAACAATGAAACACACAGTCAGCTTGTTTATGAAGGAAGTCAGAGCATCATTGATGAATTATGAGTAACATAAGAAAACACCACTTCAATATAATATTTAAAAGATGCCATCACAACAAAAACATACAAGAACTCTTTATGGATCTTGAGTTGTCAAAGTAGAATTTATGTATTAGGTTGAAAACAGTCACTTACATAAAACAGAGTATTTTTTGCAAACAAATGTCCAATCCCTAGAATTTTGAATTATTCTTCTTTATAGATCATTTACAACATAGGATAACCTTATCCTCAACTAGATACCTTGAAATCCTACTATTTGACACCTTTTCTAACCATAAACATGGTCTTTATTACAAAATGACAGCTGCAAACCTAATGAGCAGTCATATTTCAAATATGACTAAAACTCTTTGAATTTACTCCTAACAACCTTATCTAAATGTAATTACATCAAATGACACTTTTATTTTCATGAAGTCGAATTCTGATGATGAGCTCCAACCTGTTGTGACCATAAAGTTGATGATGTTGTTCTCTTAAAACCTAGGAAACTGTCTCCCTGTTTTTTAGGCCTTTAATTTCTTTGACTCCTTGGGACATTTTGACCATTTATGAACCATGATTTAGATGCCATTTTCTGTAAATAATTAAAGCCATATGTCTTCAATCACTTCCTTGTGCCATTTGTACAGCATTGACTTTGAATTATGCAAAAATATTGAAAACAGACCTGCGCTACGAAAGCAGCACAGTTTCGTAGCGCTTTTCGTAGCGCAATGTTTTAGCCCATTTCTTTTAATATTTTGGTATTTTCCCTTCAAGGTGGCTTTCATCTGCACTTGACATGTTTCCTCTAGAAATTTCAGGGAAAAACTCTCAAAACTTCCCCTCAAAATTGATAAGGAAAAGGGTGAAAAGGCTACTACAGCAGTTTTGTAGCGCTTTTCACCCTTTTTGCACTACTAGAACTACGAAACTGTTGTGCAAGCAATATTTTTCAAAATTTCTTCAAAATTTAAAATAATAAGGTTCCCAGACTTAAGAAAATCAATATTTTATCAAAAACATCAACAATATGAACTAAAAACATAACTTTCAACCTTCATGAAGTACTTTCTCCATTTGAAAATTATTCCTGTTTTTTTTTCTGAAAATTAGGTCTTGGGACAGAGCCTATATCTCCTTATCCATTGAGAAAATGAAGGAATTTTTTGTAGGCCATTCTGTCTTGAATAAAACCCTCTTTTTATTTTTTTAAATACCTCTCCTGCTGTCCAGAAACTGTCTTTGACAAACATGTGTAAAACAGGAAAATTCTATTTTTTGAAAATAAGGCTTCAAAGAAAGCCTTGTATCTCCCAACTGATAACACTTGTGAGAAAAGTGAGAGAAAATTTTGTATCTAGGGATGTGATGAAAAAAAACCTTTTTCAGAGTTCCAAAATACTTTTTCATTTGGCCAGAAACTGAACTTGAAGTTGACTGCTAAACAGTCATGTACAAGACATTTTGTAACAACAATTTCGTAACACATTTTAATTTATCAATTTATCCCACCTCCTAATTAATTTTACGAAAATGAGAGAGGTTTATGTAGTTAAGTCTATTATGAATAAAAAACTCTTTTAGTTTTCCTAAATTCGTTTTTAGTTTCTCATAAAACTCCTTGGAATTCGACTACTCAAAACTAGAAAACAGAGTTTTTTGCTTCATATTGTGCTACAAAAAGAGAACACTTTCGTAGCACAAAACGACTTTTTTGAACTAGTGGCACTACAAAAGTAAGGTTTCTTATCTAATTGGCCAGTTTTGATGAAAAAATTAGGGAAATGAAATGAATTATGAAATGATGAATGACTTGACATAAAAAACCTTTAAAATGGATTTGTTTAACACTCAGGAAGGTTCAAACCTAAAAATCTAATACTCCCTTTTGGTCAAATTCATGAAATGACTCCTACGACCCTATTTTGACCCATGATAAAAAAACAAACCTGAAACAATGATGTTTTGAGAATTTTTGAGTGATAACACCCACATCAAACATCAATCAAGGATCTATACAGCACAATGCATCTCATAGGAAAGAGACAAAGAACTACATGATCACACTGCATATACCTCACATCCTAGAGTTATTTGAAGAAAAGGATGATAAATTGCTAGATATAGTTGTACCATCGATCACGTGGTGTTGAATATCCTGAAATGAATGCTAACACATTGAATGTTGACACCCGCAACTCCACTTTGAAATATGGCCGAAAAACATAAGGCTGAGATGGAAAACCTGACTGCACCGCTGAATCATGTCGCTGAGAGGTGTAGAATTGATTGTCAATTTTATGAATTATAACAAAGTGAAACTCTGGGCCTTAGGGAATCTTTTAGATTCCCCCTATATTCCTCAAAGATGCTGCTCCACAGGGAATCTAGAAATCTACAACTCAAAACAGGAATCTAATTGCACCATTAATATCCTTGTGAAATTTCAAGAAGAATGAGTATAAATTTGATCTCATTATGATACTGATGAATTTCAGCCTCCAAATAATATGAAAGATTCCCTCAAGATCCCTAAAGATTCTCCTCCACGGAAAATCTGTAAAACCGTTGCTCAAAAGGAAAATATGGGTGCACCATCATGCTCCTTACGAAATTCTAGTTAAAATGCATATAAAGTCTAATACATTCTGAAAATTTTACCTCCTTGGGATCGAAATATTGCCTTGGAATCAAACATGTATCTGTCTTGAAATGTGTGCTCCAACCTGGCTCCTCTGCGTTGAAATCCATGCTCAGGTCTATTGGGTGCGTTTGTGAAATGGCGGGTTTAAATAAAATTTCAAGGGCAGATTTTACAAACTGGGCGATTGGGCTGTTGGTAAAAATTAGAATTTGTTAGAGGGAGGTCAGGTGGTCAAACCCTACCCCCTCAAAATGGTGTATTAACATTTTTTTTTTAAAATATTATATTGTTTTAGGTGGCCAAACCTGCATTGGGCGGCCCACCCCCAACCACCTTCATCATATCCCAACTTTATTACAACGTATACCATATATGTTTTAACATATATATTAATACTTATGTGTTTATGGTGGGGAGCTTCGTGGGGTTTGGTGGGAGTTGTGGCCTGACAACCCATAAATATTTTATTTAATATATGTTTTCTATTGAACATTGACCGGGGGTGGTGGGGTTGGTGGCCCGCCACCCCCAAAAACTTAATTTTTATTTTTATTTTTTTTTATTAAAAAGTAATAGTCATTTTTAAAAATTCTGAAAATAGGTCGTAGGAGTGATTTTAAAGAGGCCACAAATTTGCCCAGAATTTTGCCAGAGAAGGCCAGAATCTTATGGCCGAAAAAGGTCAAAATTGCACCTTCCTTAACCCTGCCACCTCATCAAGTCAACCCAGACCTTTGACTCCTTATAACTTCTCCATACGGACTTGGTTTGTTGAACCGTTTGCACTGTTGTGATTAGGACGATGAGATATTCAACTTGAACCTAGTTCGAGAGCAATTTAACACTTTGATTTTTGAGCTTTCATAAGCCCTCTTTGTCTTGTGTGTGTCTCTCGAGCCACCTAGATCATTCCTCCCCACTGAAGAGGTTTTGGTCCTCCAAAATCATCAAAAATAATTTGCAACTGCTGTGTACAATGCAGTCTACACCAGAAGTGTCCCAAAAAAGATTACCCTTCCATCTCCTTGACCTTTTTTCTTCGAATCCTTAAGCAATGAGCTGACACCTGCATCCCCTGCAAACCTGTAGTGCAATCTCCTGCAAATTACATGATCAGGAGTTCATAATTTTTTCTCAAAATTCAAAGTTACAAGATTGGGTTGAAACTAGGATGGCTTCATAGATCTCGTCTTCCTGATTCCGGTGCCGCGAACAGTTCGAAAAGCCGATGTCGTATGAGGAAGATATTGCATTCTGATAGAAATGGAAAACATGTAAAATTATGACAGATTTCCCAAGCTTGACTGGGATGCACAGTCAGCAGAAAAGAGAATATTGCTTGAAACATTCCTTCCACCAGACGAGTCGTTGGTTGACAAGTGTCATTTTACTATTGGAGGTATGGGTTGGATGAGCCAATTAAAGGGTGCCACGTGGCTAACCCTGAGGCTGCCACGTGTCCCTAAAATTGATAAAATTTTGTGTGAGGTCATAGGGCTCGACCCCCTCGCCTCCCTCCAGGCACGCATATCATTTTCCAACCGCTATATGCAATGGTTCTTAACCACATAGGGTTGCGGGTTTGTTTTATCGTTTACTGCAAATCTGTATGGGGGTTGGGAATCGTCGGCAGTACCAAACCACTAGCGGTCCCCATTTATGTCACATGGAAAAATTAACGTCAGCCCAACCGCCGCGGTCAGGCTAACCTGACAACAAATACACCATGATTCAATCTTTAAACTACAGTCTCAGCATGAGTTCCGCTAACCACCGTCTTCTAATGGTTTTGGGGTGTGCATGTGGCCACCGCCCAACCATAACATTTATTAAGCGGTCAATTCAGAAGAGAGGTTAGGGGTGTGCCAAATTTGGTGGTCAGCCCAGATTTAACTCCAATTAACTAGATTTCTCCACATTTAGTGGAGCTTTCCTAGGAGATATTGGGAAAAGTGTAGGAAGCTCAATTTTCGACCATTCTGAGTGAATGAAGAGTCATTTTTGACTAATTGGAGCATTCTGAAGCCATTAGTGTAGAGAAAAAAACCATTAGAGCAATGTAAATACATGTAATAGCAAAATTTTTAGCATAATGAAAGATGGACAATCCATTGGGAGTTGTACCAGTAGATGTAGCCTAGGAGGGGTGAATTTCTTCATCATGCATGTTGTGTAAACTTCATGTGGTGACTTATTTATCTATTTTAAACTAATGTTCAGTGTTACTAAAAATCATCTATAAATCATGGATAAACTCCTTAATCCTCATGCAAACTAATGAGTCAATTATGCACATGTTTTTAAAAAATGAAAGACCCTAAGCACAAAAAAACTAATACAAGAATTTTAGAACAGATGGTATCACAGCTAGAGTTTTTCTCTGGTGTTTTTTAGTGTAAAGAATTGTTTAACTTTTTTCAATTTTTATATGCTTACAAGGCTTAAGCTCAAAAGAGGAGAAGGCAAATAGGTGGAAGCAGGAAGGTCTCAAAAGGAGCCAAAGCAAAGGAGAGAAAATTTCCACAATCTCCACCATCTAGTTCACCTCCTAAAGAAGCAGAAGCTCCATTAAGCATGCCTCATGAGGAAGGAGAAATTCATGAAGAAGTTGATCCTAAGGAAGAAGAAAGAGTGTTTAGGAAATAACTTATTGACATGAACGAGATGGTTAAAATTATTTATCAAGGAAGGGATGAGAGACAGGAAGGAGAAGGATCTAAACTCCAAAAGGAAGGACACGGATCTTCAAGAGGTCAACATGATGAAGACAAATCAAAGAAGGGAAATGGATGAAAAGGAGGAAATGGAGAGCCACCATCTTCACCCTCATCATCATCATCATCATCATCATCATCATCATCTTCTTCTACCTCTTCTTCAATTCATTAGCCACACAAGTCCAAGAGCACTAGTAAATCTCCTTTATTAAAACTTGATGTTAAGTTCGAATTGCCAATGTTTAATGGTGAAGTAAATGCAGACAAGTTAGATAATTGGATTCGACAATTGGAGCTCTATTTAAGAATTCAAAACCTTCAAGATGACGATACAAAAAATCAATTAGATTCTTTGAGAATGGAAGATGCAACACTTGTTTGGTGGGAAGCCAAGAAAAAGAAGAAAATCGAGAAACATGGTAAGATTATTATATCATGGTCAAAATTTATTACTACTATTAAACAAAAGTTTCATCCATTAGCTCATATGTAGAAAGCCATCATGAACTAGCAGAACTTTAGGGTGTTAAAGGGACAAAATGTGCAAGAATACACCCAGAAATTTAGGAGAAGAGCTCTTTTATTAGGGGTGGATTTGCAGAGCCAAGTAACTTTTCTAAAGTACATAGGAGGCTTACATAGCTACCTAAAACATACTATTCTCATGTTTAACCCCACCAGTTTAGATGAAGTTTGTTTTGAGGCCACACATCTAGAAGCTGGAGGGAAGAACATTTCTGAAGAGGGTAGGAAGAAAACTTTTAAGGGTAAAGCCAAGGAAAATACCCCAAAAGGTAAAAACAACAAGAATGAATATGTTAAGAAAGAGGGAGAAAAAGTGACTTGTAAACATTTTTCAAAAGAAGGCCATGATGAAACTCATTGTTGGAAATTACATTCTGAATTGAGGCCAAAAAAACCCAATAACAAAGGGAAACAAAAATTTGCTACTACAACTCAACATGATTTAGGATCTGATTCAGGTGATGAAACTAAAATTACAGCCATGGGATTGAAGAACATGAAGGGAAAATAAATTGAAACTAAACCCAGTACTAGTACATCAAGCTGTCACATAAACACTCCAAATGAAGAAGAAAGAATAGAACTGTTTCATGTGAGGGTTTTATCCAAGCATACCAAGATTGACACATTGTTTGACAATGGGTCACAAGAAAAATTAATCTCTGAATATTTGGTCAGAAAACTTAACCTTGAGACCATACCACATCCAAAACCATATCCATTGGATTGGATTTGTAAGGATGAAAATCTACATGTTACAAAGAAATGTATTTTGAGGTTTGCAATCACTGCAAGCTTTGTTGCCATAGTTGAATTAGATGTGGTTCTGCTTGACATAACTGGAATTTTATTAGGGAGTCCTTACTCATATGTTAGGAATTTGATCTTCTATCGCCATGAGAAAAAGTATCATTTATTCAAATATGACAAGGAGTTCAATGTTAGATCACATCGCAATAAGACAAACATTGTTTTGGTAAATGTTGGACAAGTAAAGAGGCTAGTAAGAATTTTGTTCTTCTTATGATTAAGCCCAAAGCTGATATTAATCATGAATCTTTTGAGGGATGTGATCCTAATTTGGAATTATAACTATATGATGTGGTTAATGGGAATGATGAGATGTTTCAAGAGCCAACAGGATTGCCTCTAAAAAGGGAAATTCAACATGAGATTTAGTTGCAGCAGGATTGTCCTCTTCCAAACATCGGTATGTATCACATGTCGATAATGGAGAATGCTGAAATAAAGAGGCAAATCAAAGAGATGTTGAATAAAGGAATCATAAGGCCAATCACCTCACCATTCGGTTCACCCATAGTCTTGATACCAAAGAAAGATGGGACTTGGCGCATGTGTGTAGATTTTCGAGCTTTGAAGAAAATTACGATAAAAAATATTTACCCACTCCCAAGAATAGATGATTTGCTTGATCAACTGAAAGAAGAATTTTTTTTCACTAAGTTAGATTTACGAAGTGGACATCATCAAGTAAGAATTGCAGAAAGTGATATATGGAAAACTACATTCAAAACTAAACAAGGACTCTTTGAGTGGCTAGTTATGCCTTTTGGTTTATGTAATGCACCGAAAACTTTTGTGTGAGTTATGGATAATGTTTTGTGATCATTCCTTGATGAATTTGTTATTTTGTACTTAGATGAAATTTTAATTTTCAGCAAAACAAGAGATCATGTCTTGCATGTAAATAGAGTGCTTGATATTTTGATGAAAGAGAAATTGTTTCTTCAGATGTCAAAATGTGAGTTTGGAAAGACTTCTTTGGTCTATTTGGGACATATTGTAGGAGGAGGAGAATTGAGGATTGATCCTTATAAAGTGGAGGCCATTGTGAATTTTCCCACACCCAAAATAGTTAAAGAGGTAAGAAGCTTCTTAGGTGCAGCTCAATATTGGAGAAAAATTATTGCTAACTTTTCTTCCATTGCAGCTCTTATGCATGCAGTGACAAGTGTGAAGAAAGGCTTCCAATGGGAAGGCAAACAACAACAAGCTTTCAAAGCTTTAAAAGACAAGATCAGTTCAGCTCCAGTCCTTGCACTACTAAATTTGAGACAACCATTCGAGATACAAATCGATGCTAGTGATTATGCCATGGGTGCAGTCATTTTGCAGCATGGTAAGCCTATCGCCTTTCATTCAAAAACTTTTAATGATGTTGTGAATAATTATCCTACATATGGAAAATAACTATATGTGTTGGTACAAAGTTTCAAGAATTGGAAACACTACTTAATGGGTAAAGAGACTATTGTGCACACCGATCACCAGCCATTACAGTACTTGCAGTCGCAAAAAAAATTGCAGCAATCAAGACATTTCAGGTGGATGGGATTTCTTCAACAATTTCACTTGGTTATAAGGTACAAAAAAGGTATATTCAATAAATTTTTATATATGCTTTTGAGACCAATCATTAGTGCTTCTAATTTACTCAAAAATGATTCTGTTGTACATGATAGTTACATAGAACAATATTCACATGACATTGATTTCCAAGATGTGTATGCTAGTTTGAGTGAAGGGAATCAAGTTGAAGAAAAAGATTGTCACATACATACCAATTTGTTTTTTCATTTGGAAAAGATATGTATTCCACAAGGAGAGAGGCTAAGTGTCATGAGACAAGCTCATTCTTCTCTTATTTCTGGACACTTTGGGGTAAGCAAAACAGTGGCTCATTTATAGATGTATTTTTATTGGCCTCGCATGATAGATAGTGTATCACCTTTTATAAGGGGTTGTTCTATGTATGCAACAAGTAAGCCTAGTAATAGGAAGCTTGGATTGTACATGCCACTACTGGTACCATCAAGGCCATGGGAGAGTGTCTCCATGGACTTTGTTGGAGGTCTACCTATGTCAAGAAAGCAACATGAATATCTTTTTGTAGTTGTGGCTAGATTCAGTAAAATGTGTATACTTATGCCATGTAAGAAAACCATTATTGTTGAACAAACTGCTGAAATTTATTTTCAAAATGTTTGGGTTCATTTTGGATTTCCCACTTCTATTGTTAGTGACAAGGATTCCAGGTTCATTGGGAATTTTTGGTCAAATATACGAAGAATGATGGACACAAAATTGAAAAAGAGTATCGCTTTTCATCCACAAACAGATGGAAAAATCGAAGTGGTGAATGGAACAGTTGTGCATCTATTGAGAGGATGTTGCAACAAACATCCTAAGTTGTGGGATGAATAACTACATTATATTCAACTCATTTACAACCAGACAAAGAACTCTTCAACACAAACCTCGCCTTTTGAAGCATGCTTTGGGTATTTTCCAAAATCGCCATTAGAATTCATCTTTGGGAAGGATGTTGCAATTGATGCCCATAGTGATATTGATAAGGCTCGAAAGTTCATTGAGAAAATTCAAATGATACATCAATAAGCTCAAGAACAACTTGAGAAAATTCAAAGAACATACAAAGAGAGGCATGACAAACACCGGGTTGATCACAAGTTTGAAGAGGGAGTTGAGGTATGGTTTCACATTAGCAAAGAAAGGATGCAAGGGGAAGGTGAAAAGCTCAAACCGATTCGCTATGGTCCTTTCAAGATCATAAAAAAATTTGGTAATAATGCATTCCAACTTGATTTGTCTTCTTACATGCAAATGTATTCAGTTGCTAATGTTGAAAACTTACACTTGTATGAGCCTCCTTTTATCGATGATCAAGGAAGTGATGTTCAGCTACCTTCTATTGAATATTTCTCGCTAGAATTTTTGGATGGGCTCAAAGAAGATACAATTCTTGACAGAAGGACAAGAGCATCAAAGAGGGAAAGTGTTCACTACCTTGATTTGGGCTCAAAGGCACTAAACCAAGCAAGGAAAAATGGATGGAGATTAGAAAGGTGAGGGAGTTGTACTCTCATCTACTAAACAGGTAATCAAGTCTTTTTCGGTCCAAAACCTTCCCAGTGGCGAGGAATGACCAAGAGTTCATAAATTTTGCTCAAAATTGAAAGTCACGGGATTGGGTTGAAACTATGATGGTTGCGTAGATCTCATCTTCCTAATTCCGGTGCCATGAATGGTTTCAAAAATCGATGTCGTATGAGGAAGATATTATGTTCTGATCAAAATGGGAAATAGGTAAAATTACGACAGTTTGACCAGGTTTGACTGGGATGCACAGCCAACAAACTAGATGCACAGTCAGCAAAAAACAGAATATTCCTCAAAATATTCCTTCCACCGGAGGAGTCGTTGGTTGACAAGCGTCATTTTACTATTTGAGGTGCGAGATGAGCCAATTAGAGGGTGCCACGTGGCTAGCCTTGAGGCCACCACATGTCCCTGAAATTGCATTATAAAATTTTGTGTGAGGTCGCAGGGCTCAACCCCCTGACCTCCCTCTGGGCATGCATACTATTTTCCAACTGCTCTACGCAATGTTTCTTAACCTCATAGGGTTGCGAGTTTGTTTTATCATGTATTGCAAATCTGTATGGGGGTTGGGAACCTCCAGCGGCAGTTCCCAACCCGCTAGCGGTCCCTGTTTATGTCACATGGAAACATTAACGATAGCCCAACTGCTGTGGTCAGGCTAACTTGACAACAAATACACCACAGTTCAACCTTGAAACTACAGTCTCATCATGATTTCCACTAACCATCGTCTTCTAACAGTTTGGGGGTGCGCATGTGGCCACCACCCAATCGTAACATTTATTAAGCGGTCAGTTCGGCGGAGAGGTTAGTGGCACGCAAAATTTGGCGTTCAACCCAGATTTAGCTCCAGTTAATTGGAGTTCTCCATATTTAGTGGAGCTTTCCTAGGATATATTGGGCAAAAGTGTAGGAGGCTCAATTTTGGACCATTTTGAGTGAATGAAGTGTCATTTTTTACTGATTGGAGCATTCTGAAGCCATTGGTGCAGAGAAAAGAGACATTAGAGCATTGAAACTACATGTAATAGAAAAATTTTGACCATATTGAAATATGGAGAAGCCATTGGGAGCTGGACCAACAGATGTAGCCCAGGAGGGGTGAACTGCTTCATCATGTCTGTTGTGTAAACTTCATGTGGTGACTTATATCTCTGTTTTACACTGTTTTTTAGTGTTACTTATGCTTCTAATTCACTAAGAATCATCTATAAATCATGGATAAACTCCTTGATCCTTATGCAAACTAATGAGTCAATTATGCACATTTTAAAAAAAAATGGAATACCCTTTGCACAAAAAAACTAATACAGTCATTTCAGATCATTACATGGTCAAATTAACCAACTATAACCCAAGCGTTTCCATACTTACCAAAATTTTATAACGTGTACTCGGTGGTCAAGCTTACATCGAATGGAAGTCACACCCCAACTGTCATTTCAAGACCAAAACATCATCATCACATTTTGAAGTGATGATAAACACATCATCACTTTTACATGGAAGAAATGCATCAAACGACTTATAAAACAAGGCCACAATATCATTGTTGCTTAACAAGCGATGGAAAACACATCATCACTTTTATAGTTTAACATGCAACAAATTATTTAAAAACATGACTATGACAAGCTAACATATCTAGAAAAACCATCTCTCACTTATCAAAGTGAATGGATCATCGTCTTGTGGCACATTTTCTTTTCGAACAACGGTTTCAGCTAATTCATGCACTGACGCTTCGTCCTTAAGGTGTTGCTCTGGATGGAGCCTCGAACACATGGCTCTTTGATGGCCAATTTGTTTGCAATGGCTGCAAAAGGTCTTCTTTCTCCAGACCTGCTTAACCAATTTATTTTTTTGCTATGGAGAAGTATTTCCATGCCTCATCCTCCTTTGTATTACCATTATTTTCCAACACTAAAAAAACAAATGGTTATGTAAACCAAAAAAATGACAAGTTTTTCAATGCCATGATTTATGACCATGATTATAAACATTCTTATAATCAAAATGCACTCTGGAATAGTGAGACTTGTTATACCTTCCCTGGTGGTTTCTGTTGCGATCATGGTGATGAGAGCTTGCCTCAGCTCTTTCACTGCAACATGTGCTACCATGGGATGATGGTGAAGTGTTCCCATCAATCTTCTTTCTTGGTGAGTTCAACAATGTCTGTTTTCCTTTGATGTCCTTCGAACATCCTCCTTCAGTGTATCCAACCTGCATGTCGAGGTCTCTGCACAACCTCCAATGGTTGCGTTATGCCTTGGCCTCGAATTCCAAGTACTCCTCCTTTGTAACCCATATTGGTGAGGAGTCTCATGTCGTTTCCTGTAATGTGTATCTCCACACTCCCAACAGAAAAGATATCATGTGAAGATGAAATTGACGATAAATCAACATTGTTTACCTTAGCTGTCGATTTTGAAATCGGTAAAGAGGGCTTCTCTAAGCCTTTGTTGTGCTTCACTTCCTCCAAGGTGTCTGTCACGACTTGTAGCTAAAGCTATAATCGTTGCTTCTCGTCCTTCTCTTCCTGTAGGAGTTCCTTCAATGCCTCGTGATTTGCTTGAAGAATTTTTCCATGCCACTTCGATTCCTCCAATGTCGCTATTATGGCTTTCAATTGAAGATGCAATCAATGTTTGTCCTCCTTCTCTTCCTGTAGGAGTGTCTTCAATTCAGCTTTGTGTGTTGCATGTTTCTCATAAGCTTCATATAACATGTCTGCTTTCTTGGACACCCTGAGCATGGTCTTGTACATGTATTTGACATCCTCCATTGCTCAACTCAGTGAATGTTCAATGGTTCATGCCTGCAATCTAAATCAGCAAGAAGACTTGATATGATACCGCTTAATCTAGGTAAATTTCGATACCATTTAAACCAAGACCTTTTGCTTCGGCTGATGTGTTATAATTTAACTTAATCAAAGCGTTAATGAACATAAATGAATATTTGCATGTTGTAAAGAAGAGTAACATAACAAGCATTAGCAACATCAGAGATTGATAACAGAGTTCATCCAGGAGGGACTACGTCTCTGGGCCTCAGTGTCAACATGGTGTAGGTCGCTGCATTAAGTGTTGTGAAGAGTGATGACGTACATGGATGGTGTTTTCTCGTTCGTACAAGGAAAATTCCCTCACTCAAGAATGGTTGGACCTCTCCACAAGATGTTCCACTACAGGAACTCTCATTCACAAAAGGGGCTCTTCTCCGTATGAAAATAACTCACACATAATGACTATGAGTATCCTGCAAGCATGGAAACAAAGGGATCTCAATCAAACATACATGTGAAAATGAATATCCTGAAAACATGGCAATAAAGGGATCTCAAACATAAAAAAATCCATGATAGAAATTACATCTCACATCAGGAACAAAATAAGATCCCAAATCAAACATCAATCAGGGATCTATACAACACAATGCATCTCATAGCAAAGAGACAAAGAAGTACATGATCACATTGCATATGCCTCGAATCCTGGATCTATCTAAAGAAAAGGATGATAAATTGATGGATCTGGTTGTACCATCAATCTCGTGGCATCAAATATCCTGAAAACGACTGCTCATACATTGAATGATGACACCTGCAACTCCACTTTGAAAAGTGGCTGAAAAACATAAGGCTCAGATGGAAAATATGAATACACTACTGAACTTGTGTCGCTGAGAGGTGTAGGATTGTCTGTCAATTTGTTGAATTCTTACAAAGTGAAAATCTGGGCCTTAGGGAATCTTTTAGATTTCCCCTAGGTTCCTCAAAGATTTTTCTCCACAGGGAATCTAGAAATTTGCACCTCAAAACAGGAATCTGATCTCACCATTGAGATCCTTGCAAAATTTCGAGAAGAATGAGTATAAAGTTGATCTCATTCTGACACCGACGAATTTTAGCCTCCAAGGAATCTGAACGATTTCCTCAAGATTCTTGAAAATTCTCCTCCACAGGGAATCTGCAAAACCGCTACTCAAAAGGAAAATCTGGGGAGACCATTGCGCTCCCTACGAAATTCTGGTTAAAATGCATATAAAGTTTAATACATTCTGAAAATTTTAACTCCTTGAGATCAAAAGATTCCCTTGGCATCAAACGAGAATTTGTCTCGAAATGCATGCTCCAACCTACCTCCTCTGCCTCGAAATTTGTGCCCAGGTCTACTGGGTGCATTTCTGAAATGATGGGTTTAAATAAAATTTCAAGGGTGGAGTTTACAAACTGAGCGCTTGGGCTATTGGTAAAAATTAGAATTTGTTAGAGGGAGGTCATGTGGTCAAACCCACCCCCCTTAAAATGGTGCATTAACATTTAATTTTTAAACAATATTATATTGTTTTAGGGGGTGGACCCACATTGGGTGGCCCGCCCCCAACCACCGTCGTCATATCTAGACTTTGTTACAATGTATACCATATATGTTTTAACATATATATTAATACTTATGTGTTTATGGTGGGGAGCTCTGTGGGGTTCGACAGGGGTCATGGCCTAGCAGCCCATAAATATTTTATTTAATATATGTTGTCCATTAAAAATTGACCAAGGGTGGCATGGTTGGTGGCTTGCCACCCCAATTTTTATTTTATTTTTTTAATATGAAAAACTAATATTCATTTTTAAAAATTACGAAAATAGGCCGTAGGAGTGATTTTAAAGAGGCCACAAATTTTCCTGGAATCTAGCCGGAATCTGGTTGTCAGAAAAGGTCAAAATTGCGCCTTGCTTAACCCTACACCTCATCAAGTCAACCCAGAAATTTGGCTACTTCTAACTTCTACATACAGACTCAGTTTTCCAAACTGTTTGTACCATTGCGATCAGGATGACGAGAAACTAAAATATAACCTAGTTTGAGATCAATCCAAACACTTTGATTTTTGAGCTTTCATAAGCCCTCTTTGTCCTGTGTGTGTCTCTGGAGCCACCTAGATCACTCCAAAGTACCCTTTGAAGCTCCTAGAAATTTTGGAAAGTTTCCTATAAGCTCCCAAGCTCCCAAGAGCGCAAGAGCATGGGGTACGTGCTCTCTAATGGCTGGGAGCGTTACCCATGTTACTATGCATTAAACCCTATTAGAAGCTCTTCATGATATGTTTTGATAATTGATTTGAAAACTAGGGTATGAAACTAACTCTAGTGAAATATTATCATATCAATGTTTGAGTTGTGATTAATATTGATTGACTCTTTTATGAAATCTATGATTTGTATGAATCCCTAATGGAAAGTCTAACATAAGAATTCTAAAGGTTCTTAGATATCTTGTAGATCTATATTGGTTATAGGGTATAATAAATGTTGTAGCAAGGTATATTATACCTTTGAAAGAAACATTGAAACCCTAGATAGAATGAAATATCTTATGAAGTAATCTAGGGTTTATGATAAAAGTCCCTAGAAAAAATGCTGAAGAGCATATGTCTCTTATCTGATATGTATAAAGTTGAAAATGCTTTCGTAACTCTAATATAGCTAAATTTATGCTTCTATAGTTTTGATTGTACTTTCTATCTAAAGTTGTGCAGGTACATCATGAAGATGAGAAGCTAATAAGTATGATGAAAAGGATGGAAGCTGTTTGGTCAATTTAGTGTGTCCTAAATTGCTAACATAAATTATCAACCAGGGATTCGTAAGCTGACGAAGTGTGGCGAACTATATGTGCAAGATAACCCTATCTCTTACTTTTTGTCGTTTTTGGATTTTTATGAAATTCTAAAAGACAAGTATGGTTATGGATATTCAAGGCAATGATGTCCTTTATAATGATTTACCAACTTGAAACTGAAAAATGAATTTGAAACATACAATGACAAAACTTGAAAGGAAATGAAAATGTGTTGCTGAAATGAAAAAGGTGTTGCTAATCTAATAAATCAAAACAGTGAACTAGTGAGCATGAAACCAAACTATTCTTGTTGCTGTCTAAACACAAAAGAAACTATGCTGAAAGAAATCCAAAAGTTGCAATAAAGTAAATCTAAATCAAATTACATCAACTTGTCTTCTGATCCCTCATCATTAGTCCAGCTATGATTTCGGAAGTAACCATAAACAACTTGAGTAACTGATATCTAACTTGCAGAAAGTAAACTAATATCAAACCACACATTCATAATTCAATCCCTCACCATCAGTCCAGCTGTGGCTTTCGGAGGTAACTGAAGATGTCATGCACAATTTAATATTTCTAACTTGCAGAAAGGAAACTAATATCAAACTACACATCATAATTCAATCCCTCACCATCAGTCCAGCTGTGGCTTTCGGAGGCAACTGAAGATGTTATGAGTAATTTAATATATCTAACTTACAGAAAGGAAACTAATATCATTCCATTTTCATATCTGATCCTCATATGATTGGTATGGCTTTCGGAGAGCAATGAAGATGTTATGGATTGATTTAATATATCTAATTTACTGACTAATATCAAACTACACATTCATAATTCAATCCCTCACCATCAGTCCAGCTGTGGCTTTCGGAGGTAACTGAAGATGTTATGAGCAATTTAATATATCTAAATCTAACTACTAAAGCAAATGAGCAAAACTGAAATAAACAAAGCAGTACTGAAATTAAACAGAAACTAAGAAAAGCAAATTAGCAGCAGAACAATATTAATTCCATGTCATTAGTCAAAAAGTTATACAAATGCCCGGGCTGCCATGAAAAATTATGCTAAAAGCTATGATTTCAGAAAGCAATCTAAGTAAGGAAATATGACAAAGCAGAATTGAAAGCAACTTATCTAGAAAACATGTAAAAGCCTCCTTGGATAGCAGGGGCCCTCTGCTACCAATTTGGTGAAGTCCTTCAGCTCCTTAAAGATAAGATCACAATAGCATCAAAGAACTAAGCTTCTTTATTCAAAAACTCATAAATCTACATCCCATTCCATCTTGAACTTTGTTACAAATCTACTTTCTCATTACTTCCTCATTACTTCCTCATTACCTATGATAGGAGAAAGCTTCTCCTATTTATACAAAATATGAGGAGACATCTCATTAATGGGAGTCCATGAATCTCTCCCTCCATCTCTAGAGTTACAATCAAAATAGGAAATGATAAGACACATGTCTTTCTGGAGTTTTAACACAACTTGAGGAATGAGACACATATCCTCTTAGAGTTTCAATACAACAAGGAAGTGAGACACATATCCTCTTGATCCCATAATCTTCTCCAACCAAATTCGAATTTGGCCTTAGAGTGCCACATAAGGGTCTTCTAGAAGTCTCCTTTTCACCTACACATGTCACAAAACCCATAACACATATATAGATATATGAAACTATGTTAATTTTCTAGTTTCTAATCATAAATTCACTTAAAATACATAAAATAAATAACTTTGGAAAACAAGGATCCTAACCCATATATTTATGAAAATGGTTACTTGATGTAGGGTTTTAGGTCAAATGGCTATGAAATAAGAGATAAATGGTTATGACATAATGGAAATATGTATGAATATGGAGAACATTTTTGAGACTCAACATACCCCCCAACTGAAGTTGTTGCATGTCCTCATGCAACCATTGCAATGATTCATTTGTCCATGAGTTGATCTTTCATGAGTTTTGACTCATATAGATTCATTCCAAACTTTGCTTCTTGATTTTTCCTTTTTGGAAAAGTATAATACATTTGATTGCAACTTCTTCTTCTTCTTCTTCTTCTTCTTTTCATTGGTTGGTTCTTGTGTGACAACCATTTTTTTTCCTCCTTTTTTTTTTTTTTTTTTTTTGAAGCATTGGTTCTTGTGTAACAATGCTTTATTTTATTTGTTGCATCAAAGTTCATGAAAACATTTAGAATCAATTTCTTCATCAATGAATTGATCATTTGCAAGGCATATAATCTTTTGGATCATGTTGCAACAATAGTTGGTTGGGAAGTATATGTGGGTGGAAATGAAATGAAAATGTATGATGGTGTATGACATGTGGATATGAAATGATGTTCCTTCCCCCCCCAACTAAAGATATGAAAATGTGGAAAAGGGAGTGAGGAATTTTTCCAAAGTTACAATTTTAGCATTCTAATGAATTACATGACTAAAAATTAGAAAACAACATACCTTCACTTACCTTAAATGTGGATGAGTTGTGTATGTGTGGTGGTTGCAAAATTCTGATCATATTCTTCTTCAAGTGGCTAAACAAGAGGAGTCATGGATAAAGAGATGAGATGACTTTTTATTGCTTCTACTAAAACTTGCTGAAATCTGCTCCAAAATGCTGAAAATAATAGTCTTCGTGTCTTCAAAACTCATTGGCACAATTCCTACTATGTGAAAAGATGTTCTGATGTCGAACATAGTAGGAAATTGTTGAATTAGTGGTCATTAATGGATGCCACTAGTCAACACGAGAACTTTCACCATTGATGACAATGAGAGTCAAGATGCCCAAACACATCTTGCTAGGTACGAATGATTTTGCTGATGTCGAGTCACCTAGAAGATCTGACGAACAAGAGACATTAATGTATTCCCATTGTTTGTCAGCATGAGAACTTGCCATTAAGGCATGCAAACCTCAAGGTGTTTTTACAAAGAACTTAGACTCAAAGGACTATGGACTCAATAATTTGCATTGCAGCAGGGCTTATTTGCGGAATGAAAATGACATGAAATGGAAAATGAAAATGGAAGATGAAAATGGAAATGGACAATAAGCATGTGAATGAGAAATGACAATGAGAAATAAGCATGTGAATGAGCCTCTTGCTTTTATTTGTAGTTATGAATGGACAAAAAGAAATGGAAAGTGGATGTGAATGTAAATGGAAAATATGAAGTGAAATGAGGTGAATGGTTTATTATGAGGTATGGATGGGATGGAGACAATAGTATCTGAAAGTTTTTCAAGTGTTTGGATCTGATTTTGCATCAGCATATTTCCTCCTCTTTGTTGCTGATCATCCTCTTATGAAACAAATTGGTCTCTTAAAGAAACACCATTCTCTTGTAGTCATTTGTCCTTCCTCCTGGAACCTGCAAAAAAACTAATACTTCTTCTGCAATGGAATGTAAGATTATCAAAGGGAGAGAGGTGATCAATCTCTCTAGTTATGATATTTACACACAAAACTAAGAATTTGTATTAATGAAACAAGTTCTTAAAGGAAAAATCAAAAGAATTTATACCTGTTTTGGAATTAGTGCCTCAAATTGAATGTAGCTTCTTTTCAGTAATTTATTTCATTATTTTCCATTTCAAACTCTAAAAATGGATTTCTCATTGTATAGATCTTGTTGAGACCTTTCCAACGATACTTGAATCATCAAAATCTGATTTTGTATGAGAAAGTTAGGCTGATTTGAACAATGAGGTTTTCAGCTGCGGAATTGCAGAACAGCTACGGAATTGGAGAACAGCTGCGGAATTGGACTTCAGCTGCGGAATTGGAGAACAGCTGCGGAATTGGACTTCAGCTGCGGAATGTCGACGGTTTCTGTAGCTAAAAATCTTGAATAAAAAGTTAGCCATTCATCATTCATCATCAGTTCAAATTTAATCAATACCTTCAGAAAAACAAGCAAATAACTTGTTCATTTCATTGATTCAAAATTATTCATTTTATTTTTTATTTTTTATATAACAACAAAAGAGAAATGCAAATTTTTTTTTAAGTTTCAACAAATGATGCTAAATAAAGCAAACTCAGATACATTGACCAATCGTGACCTTGCAATGACCATAGAATGGTAAGTGAAAATCACATAAGATGAAAAATAATATATTGGTAAGCATTGAAGAACATAAAATGCATGATTGCTATTTCAAAATATAATCTTTCATCTCTTCAAAATTTAATTTTGTATCTGTTTGATCCTTGAGGACTATCACAATCAGTAACTGTTCAGGACCACCCCCATCAGTTGGAATTCCAATTGCAGTAGTTGCCATTACAGACACGTTCAATCTCAATTGAGTTTACCTTTATGCTACTAAGGTTCATTGTGCCATCTGCACGACCATGTGCTTGATAATATCCTCCTGTAGTTTGCTCAATTCATCCCCATGCCCTCTTAATGTCTTTCCATAGTGATGTGGCATCCCTTTGAAATAAACATCATAATGGTTGGTGTTTAATAATGTCATTGAAGCACCAAAAATTGCTGGGCAGATGATAAAGGAGATGTGAAATCCAACATTCAGAAAACGAAATTGAATTAAATTCAAAAATGAGTGGAATGTGCATTGAATGCCATGATAAGAGTTTGATTTTGATTATAATACCTCTTCCTAGAAATCAGGAAACCGAATTATCAATGCAGAGTGCCGTTTTCAAATTCTTCACTCAGAAAAAATCGTTTTTCCTCACGCGGCAGGCAAAAATGGCCTTCAAAGAACCGAGCATTTCTCCCAGACTGCCACGAATTTCTTAAAATGGTTTCTGGGTTATCTAATTGACCATGTTGGCGAAAAAACCCATGTTTTATTTTTTCTAAATTCATCTCCAATCGATCAGAAAACGTGTTTGAAAATGACGTGTCAATAACAGTTTGCGTTTTTCTGGGTTCTGCCTCAGCAACAAAAATCGTTTTCTTCAGAACGTGGTTCAAAAGTGCGTTTCATGTGCATCTTGTTTTCATCCCTGGACTGTTCAGAATCACAATCTCCCTTTTCATCTACAGGAATGGACAGAAAAATGCTCTGTCATTGCTATTTGACAGCGTATTACAGTGAACAGTATACCAAGAAGGCCGCTCTTTCATTTGTACAATCGCAGGTCTGCTGCTATGATCAGAATCAAAATATTCACCTGGATTGTTGGTTCAAAATTTACAGCAGTGCCATAAGCAGCAGGCATCAAATTGCTCATCTCTGAATGATTGTGACTACAGAACTCACAAGAGCACGATTTCTTCAAAAATTGTTATTCTCAGAAAACTGGACTGTGCATGCATTTGAATTGTTTTGAAATGGGGCGCTAGGTTTGAAATGAATTGTTTTGCATGCATTTGAATTGTCATATCTGATTTGCCTCTTTGAATAGATGGAGTTACGAGCCTGTGCAAAGGTTCTCAACGTGGAGAAACTTTGGTGTTTTGTTTTATTGAAAAAAAAAAAAAATGCCATGGCTATTTCATGGATTTTTGTTTATTGATTTGATTTGTTGTTGTTTTGTTTTTGTTGTTTTTTTTTTTATTATTTGTTTTGTTAATAAAACTATATATGTTATATTTCAAGAATTAAAAATATACATATATGTTTTACTAAACAAAATGATTATTATTTTTTTTTTAAATTGTTTTGTTAATAAAATTACACATGTTAAATTTTGGAAAATCAAAAATATACATATGTAATTTACTAAACAAAAACAATTTATTGATTTTTTTTTTTTAAATGATTTGTTATTAAAATTATATATATATTTTCAAAAATAAAAATATACATATATATCTTAGTAACAAAACAATTTAAATTTTTTTTTTTAAATTTTCAATTGATTTGTTTAATAAAATTATGTATGTGATATTTTCAAAAATTTAAAAATACACATATACATTCATTAAACAAAACAATTTATTGAAATCAAAGTTTTTCATGAAAACAATTTTTTTTTTAAATTGTTGAATCAATTGAAATGATGAAGTTTTATTTTGTCTCCTTTTTTTTTTCTTCACATAACAATTCTTTTTCTGATCCTCCAGATCACACAAAGTGCAAGGGGAGAGCATACTCAAGAATTATTAATTTTTTTTTTACATAACAATCATTTTTCTGATCCTCTAGATCACACAAAGTGCAGGAGGAGAGCATACTCAAGAATTATTAATTTTTTTTTTGATGTAAGAAATAAGGCTACCTAGTTACACTTCCCCGGCAACGGCGCCAAAATGTTTGGTCAATTTAGTGTGTCCTAAATTGCTAACATAAATTATCAACCAGGGATTCGTAAGCTGACGAAGTGTGGCGCACTATATGTGCAAGATGACCTATCTCTTACTTTTTGTCGTTTTTGGATTTTTATGAAATTCTAAAAGACAAGTATGGTTATGGATATTCAAGGCAATGATGTCATTTATAATGATTTACCAACTTGAAACTGAAAAAGGAATTTGAAACATACAATGACAAAACTTGAAAGGAAATGAAAATGTGCTACTGAAATGAAAAAGGTGCTACTAATCTAATAAATCAAAACAGTGAACTAGTGAGCATGAAACCAAACTATTCTTGCTATTGTCTAAACACAAAAGAAACTATGCTGAAAGAAATCCAAAAGTTGCGATAAAGTAAATCTAAATCAAATTACATCAACTTGTCTTCTGATCCCTCATCATTAGTCCAGCTATGATTTTCGGAAGTAACCATAAACAACTTGAGTAACTGATATCTAACTTGCGGAAAGTAAACTAATATCAAACCACACATTCATAATTCAATCCATCACCATCAGTCCAGCTGTGGCTTTCGGAGGTAACTGAAGATGTCATGAACAATTTAATATTTCTAACTTGCAGAAAGGAAACTAATATCAAACTACACATCCATAATTCAATCCCTCACCATCAGTCCAGCTGTGGCTTTCGGAGGCAACTGAAGATGTTATGAGCAATTTAATATATCTAACTTGCAAAAAGGAAACTAATATCAAACTACACATTTCATAATACAATCCCTCACCATCAGTCCAGCTGTGGCTTTCGGAGGTAACTGAAAATGACATGAGCAGCTTAATATATCTAAATCTAACTACTAAAACAAATGTGCAAGACTGAAATAAACAAAGCAGTGCTGGAATTAAACAAAAAGTAAATTAGCAGCAGAACAATATTGATTCCATGTCATTAGTCAAAAGATATGCAAATGCCCAGGCTGCCATGAAAAATTATGCTAAAAGCTATGATTTCAGAAAGCAATCTAAGTAAGGAAATATGACAAAACAGAATTGAAAGCAACTTATCTAGAAAACATGTAAAAACCTCCTTGGATAGCAGGGGCCCTCTGCTACCACTTTGGTGAAGTCTTTCAGCTCCTTAAAGATAATATCACAATAGTATCAAAGAACTAAGCTTCTTTATTCAAAAACTCATAAATCTACATCCCATTCCATCTTGAACTTTGTTACAAAAGACTTCTCTACTACTTTTTTATTACTTCCTCATTAATTCCTCATTACCTATGATAAGAGAAAGCTTCTCCTATTTATACAAAATATGAGAAGTTATCTCATTAATGGGAGTCCATGAATCTCTCCCTCTATCTCTAGAGTTACAATCAAAATAGGAAATGATAAGACACATGTCTTCTTAGAGTTTCAATACAAATAAGAAATGAGACACATATCTTCTTAGAGTTTCAATACAAAAAAGAAATGAGACACATGTCCTCATGATCCCATGATCTTCTCCACTCAAATTCGAATTTGGCCTTAGAGTGCCACATAAGGGTCTTCTAGAGTCTCCTTTTCACCTACACATGTCACAAAACCCATAACACATATATATATATGAAACTGTGTTAATTTTCTAGTTTCTAATCATAAATTCACTTAAAATACATAAAATAAATAACTTTGGAAAACAAGGATCCTAACCCATATATTTATGAAAATGGTTACTTGATGTAGGGTTTTAGGTCAAATGGCTATGAAATAAGAGCTAAATGGTTATGACATAATGGAAATATGTATGAATATGGAGAACATTTTTGAGACTCAACAGATCTCTTTAGTAAAATATTGATACCTACCTCTAGGTGAATCCTGCATATGCAGTCACACCTGCATGCCCCAATGTAGATAGATCTTAAAACCACCATTCATGTGCTTCACCTTCAAGGTGCAGCGCTGCTATATTAATAGCTTCAATATCTCATATTTGGTACAAGTGGAAATAGATTTCTAATTTTTCTACCGAAGCCTTGGCTGTGCACTTGGGTGACCCATCAAAAGCAGCAGAAAGAATCTACCCATAGTACGTTGAAAATAATTGTTCTGCATGTACCCTCCACTTCTATTGTTATTATGAGGTCTTGTATTATCCATGATCTGATAGAACTCTTGGAATTTTAGATTATCGTTGAACCTTTGAAATTGAGATTCATATTCTAGAAAGTAATCACCAAGAGCCTCTTGTTCGTGGGGTCCTCCACCCCATTTCCCACTTCTAGGAATGTAGGCATGGTGGAGCATTGGGATACTTGCTTCACTACCATTTTCTCACACTGGTGATGTGAAGTGCCAGATCTTTCTCCATGTAAGTACTCCCTTGGGGTCTCCCTTTGCCTTTCCATCCTCATCTTCTTGATTTATTTGGCAATATCTTGTATGGTTTGGAGAAGAAGCTTTGGAAACTCTTTTTCATCTATTTCTCCTCATATTGGAGTCCTTACTTTATCTTCTTGGTTGTTTGTATAATCAAACCTTCAACGTATATTATACCACTTCTCCCATTCTGTAAGACAGTCTTCTTCTTCTGTTGACATAGAGTTAGTGCCTCACAGGTTGAGCCAAGATTATGCTCTGATACCACTGTAATATTCCAAAATAGGAAAAAAATAATATTGAACATAAAATTGGAAAATGTAGTAAACACCAACACATCAAAACATGAGCAGATCATTGAGCCATTGTACTATATATGATAGCATAAAATGAAGTACAAGATCTTGAGGAAAAGACACTCAAGCTAGGAAAAACAAGATTGAAATGACCCTATACAATAAGACATGATAAATTGTTACTACAGAAACTACTTGGAGGCCATGACTACACAATCTTGCTCGAAATAACTACTGTTGGAAATTAGGAATGTGTAGATCTGCTGATAGAGTGCTTAGAAAATGTTTGGATCAGAGATCTAGGATTTCTAGCAGAATTCTAAGATAACCTAGAAAGGGTTTTCGGAAATTCCCAAGATGAAAAATGTAGCAGTATGGCTTAATTATGCTCTGCAGCTGGGTAATTTTTAGGAGATGGCTGATTTGATCATAAAATAGCTGAAACTCCTCCCCACTGACTTTCCTGATGAATGGCTAATCCCCTCACTCAAAAATAATCTCACAAACTTGGATTATCAACCCTCCACTGAAATTTCCCTCCTGGATTATGCAATTCCTAAAGGAGACTGCATTGCTAAAGGTGGCTAAATATTTTCCTGATGCCGGATGATGGAATTAATCTCAAAGGAACCTCTCCTGAGTGGGCACTCAAAGTCCCCCGAGGATGAGGGCGGTATTTCTGCTCGAAAGCACCCTTATGCTAAACAACACAGCAGACTGCGCTAAATAGATGAAGCATGTAGAAATTCATAAATTACCATACATAACAATATTTAGAATTCCTTCTATGGCTTCCATCCACTTCTTTATATGCTTTGTGAGACTCATCCCCCTTAGCCCTGCTCAATAATGATGTGACTCTTATGGAGACTTCCTCCCATTACGACTGTGTTTTCCTCCACTATCTCCACTACCTCCATGACTACGCTGTTGATTTGGTTGACCTTGACCCCATCCACAAGTGTTGACTCTAGCTCACACCAAGGAGTGCTTTATTAAACTAGACACACTGATCTAGATTCACATTAGTAGTAGTTTTATTCCTTCTAAAGATATTTATGGGTCCCTCTACCCTCTTATTCATCTATCTTATTGAAAAAAACAAAATTTCATATTATAACTAGCCAAAAACTAATTAGGAATATTATAATAGTGTTGACGCTCATTTGGGGAAATGTATTCACCTATCCAAATCATAGTGTCAAGAGTGTCCTTTTCCCAGACCTAGTTTCCCAAAACATTATAAGATAAGTATCCTTATGTATCGTAGGCATGTGTTTCAATTCAAAGACTAAAGTGGTGTGTATATGTGAAATGAGTAGGTATTGTGTTGTGGACTGAGGTGATGCTCATGAATTTGTTGAACATAGTATATTTATTCTCTCGTTTTAATTTTTATGTCTTTAAATTATGTGACAATGTTATCATTATAATATGAATGATTAATGTTCTAAGAAGAGGTTATAGCATTGGAGATAGTCACTATGGGACTAAACTATATGATCACATAAAGAATGATAAATCTGTGCACAGAGGGAAAGCATTATAATGGCCCATAAGAACCAGGTTTAATCATTATAGTATTTAACAACCAAATCCATTTTTATTAAATAATAAGCTACAATAAGGGTGGCATGTTGACATGATTTACATCTGAGAAAGTTTATGCACATATATAATTTGTTACACCATTTTTTGGTCGTCTAACCTATTATCATTAGATGGACCCAAGTACACCATGTAAGACCAATTTTACCCTAAGTAAAATTGCTTTCACTATGTGAAATAACTTAATAAAACACATTTATTAGGTTGTTTATGGTCTAAACAGGAAACCCCAAAAGGAAATATTAAACAAATCTATATTTGTTTAATTTTCCTCATGGAATAATTAATTAAACAATAATTTAATTACTTTTCTTGGTCATATTTAACCCAAAAAAATGAAATTAATTAGATAAATCCTTATTTATCTTATTATTTTCTAGGAATAATTATTTAAATCTTATTTAAATAATATTCCTTTTTAAATATGACTAAATCATTTATAAATAATTAAATAAATCATTATTTATTTAATTATCATTCAACCACTTCCTTAAAATAATAAATAAATCATTTATTTATTTATTATTTACAAATAAAGGGATTTGACCCAAGTCAAATGCCTTTTCCCCTCCAACAAATATAATAAAATATTCCATAAAAGGTGAATCTAGATTTGGTTAATATTATTTTAATCATGCACCAAGATCTAGATTGACATAATATTTTGTTATAAATAGGAGGGTTTTTCCTACCGTTCTTCGCCTTTTGTTGCCCATTAGATCACTCTAGATCTATGCTCTTGGTCTGACTTTGAGCCATTATCATTGTCACATTCTCCATTATTTTCTTTGTGAGCTCCATTTGAGTTCTATGTTTGTCTGGGTTTTCTACACCAACAAGAGAGAGAAATGATAGATCTGAAGCACTGAGGACTTTCAAGAACCCATCCCATTGAGGAGAATTGGAAACACCTTTCTCGTTTTCCTCTCAGGTTCCCTTAACATAAAAATTCTTTCAAAAATATTATTCTTGTCTTGTCTATTGGATGCATGGAGAAAAACTTTATTTTTACTGCTTAATGTCTTTTTATGCATAGATCTGGTTTTTTGCAGCATTTGTCTTGATCAACTAACCACAGATTTGAAGATATTGGCAGCCATATTTGATGTTAGGGCTATTTTTTATGTGTAGCTAAAGTGGTTCTTTTTCGTATACTTCGACAAAAGATTCATACTAACAATTGGCGAATCCACACGGGTTTTAAATTACGACCACTGTTGTTTTTCCTATTCCTGCATATCCAGCTACTCCAGACCCTAGAGTTTCTTTTCATCTTTTTGTTTTTTCTAATTTTATGTCATTTTTTACCTATAAAACCCTCAAACATTAAAATTTCTAACTCCTATGTGTTTCTGGTCCTATCGCGCAGGTAACAGACATTAGCGGCAACTGAGACGACAACTTTTTCTGAAATCTGCCGCTGAGACACCCGGAGTTGCAGGTCACAATTTTCGGCCCAGAACCTGTGACCTGGATTACAGGACGCACTTTTCAGCCCAGACTCTGCGACCTAGAAAGAAAACAGGTCAGAACCTGTGACCTGCACTTTTTTCTGCAAATTTTCAGCAATTTTTCTGGGTTTGTCTGAAGCTTCTTTCAGGGGTTTCCAGCCTCTGTCTCAACCCGTTTAGACTTGTTTTTGATCTGTTTTACTCAACTAAGTGGGAATCTATCTCCTTAGGGCTTTAGTACCCTCCACTTTTTGTGGAAGATTTTTAGCTGTTTCAGACATCTGAATTTTTAGAGTTTCAGCCTTTTTCTTTTCAGATCTAATACCTCACCTTCATATCCCTTTTAGATCAGCTCTTCTCCCTTTCACATCACCTCTTATAGTTTTGTTTGGGTCTGCCTCTAGGGTCACCTCCTTGTCCTTTCTTCCTTTAGCTGATTTCCTCCTTTTGCAGCAACCTTGCCTCTGCCTCTTTGCTGTTTTTTGCACCTCTTTCCAGCAGATTTCTCCTTTAGATCCCTGTCCCTCCCAACCTTAGATCTATTGGCCCTTTTTTAGTGTGTTTTGACTAGCTTTTTTCCCTCTTTTAAACTAATTTTGAGAGAATCGTCTTCTTGGGTAAGATTTATGTATTGTTAGCTGTTAATTTTCTGTTATTTCAATTTTATATACTATTGTCTACAGATTTATTTTTAGTTACGCAACACACTTTTTTCTTTTACTCTCAAAACATCTGGGTTTAAAAATTAAAATTAACACATGCCACACACTGACCCTATGTGAAGACATGACACTACACCTTTCTGCCCTTATTTCAAAATTTTAATCACTTGATTCTGCACCTCCCTGCCTTTGTTGGTCATTCTTCTTCCCTTTGTGCCATCATTATTGTGCCCCCAAGGCATATATCCTGAAGACTTCTTGGCCTTCACCCTTAGTTTCTGGTTGGTCAACTTGCTCCTTCTCGTTGTCGTCGAGTTAGTCCTCCCCCGAGTTCGCACTCCGACTCCTCTTCTGATTCTTTGGGTTCTTCCCCTACTTCTGGTTCTCCCCCTATTACCTTCACCATGTCTGGTCCAGGGCCTAACGCTAGCAACAACCCCAGCCCTAATGTTGGGAATGTTACTAGCGGAACCACCATGGGACCTCCCTCGACTACCCCTTTGCTCCCCTATATGGCAGGTCTCAGTCTCCCTGATTTTAATTAGTTGATCAATGATCCTATCCGCCATTATGTTGGTTGGCCTGCTGTGCCAACCAATCTCCACTCCGACATTCCCAAGTCTGAAGGCCTTACTGGAGAATATCCCTTCAACCATATCCGATCTTTCCACATGTGGTGTTCATCCAATTCCATTACTAATGATTCCATCCCTCTTAGATTGTTCCAATGCATGCTTATAGGCGAAGCTTCTAAGTGGTATGTTGATCAGACCACCTCTTCCCAGACCACCTTTGCGACCATTGCCGAAGCCCTCTTATCGTATTTCCAGCTCCCTCTCTGATATTGCACTGGTACCGAACTCTTGACTTCTTTCCATCAATCATCTTCGCCCCGCCTTTCTGCTCATGTCCAAGAATGGCAGAGAAGAAGGAGCTTATGTTGAGCTCCCACCTTTGAAGATTGGGTCTACATGGACTGGTTCCTTCGATCTCTCTTACCCGCCATTGGAAAATATGTCACATCCCAGTTCCCTCAAACCGAAGAAGCCGCCCTACAAATAGCCTTGAAATATGACCTCATCTATGCTCAGTGTTAGTATGATTCTTTCGTCTTAAAATATCACTTTAGCTATGCATATCAAGTAGCCCTAACATCAAGTATGGCTACAAAATATCTTTATATTTGCTGCATAATATTAGATCTAAGCATAAAAGACATTAAGCAGATAAAATGTGAAATGGCGCCATGCATCCAATGAACAAGACAAGAACAATGTATAAAAAGAATCTTATATTATATTAAAGAATGGGGCACCTAAGAGGAAAACAAGAAAGGTGTTTTCCATTTCTCCTCAGTGGGATGGGTTCTTGGAAGTCCTCAGTGTTTCAAATCTAAAATTCCTCTCTTTGGTTGATATGACAAACCCTAACAAACATGGAACTCAATGGGAGTTCAAAATGCAAACAAAATGAATTTGGTGACCAAGAGTAGATCTAGTGTGATCCAATGCAATGGAGGTGACTAATGAATGGGGAAAACCCTCCTATTTATAACAAAATATTGGGGTGTTCTAGAACTCGGTGCATGAATAAAATATTATTAATCACATTCTAGAATCACCTTTTAGGAATATTTTATTATATTTGTTGGAGGGAAAAGGGTTTTTGACTTGGGTCAATTCCTTTATTTATAAATAACAAATAAATAAACGATTTATTTATTATTTAAGGGAAATGAGGGGAATATAATTAAATAAATAATGGTTTACTTAATTATTTAAAAATGATTTAGTCAAATTTAACTATGAATAGTATTTAAATAATGATTTAAATAATCTTATTCTTAGGAAATAATTAAATAAATAATGATTTATTTAATTGATTACCTTGTTTTGGGTTAAATATGACCAAGAAATGTAAACAGATGTGGTGAAAGTGATTTTACTTGGGGTAAAATTGGTCTTACATGGTGTACTTGGGTTTATCTAACGATAATGGGTTAGATGACCAAAAAATGGTGTAACAGATTTCCCCCCAACGTACGAGTGTTAGGAGAAAATCATATGACCGAAGTACATTGTAAGAACTCAATCATTAGACAGCAAAAAATGAAAGAGAGGAATGTAAGATAATCTAAAGTGGTGGAGGACTAGACCCTGAGGAGATGAGACTTACAGGTGCAACAAGTCTCAAGTGTATGATGTGGTACCAATGTGAAAGGCGGCGGGGGAGGCATACCTATGCCCGCCGAGACAATAGTACAAAGAATAGGGCGCCCGCAAAAACACGAAATGCAATAGTAAAGCTAGTGCTGGCCTAAACATGAGCCAGAAAACAAGAAGGATGAATCCCACATACATGTTATGCCTGGAATAATCATCAGGACTTATACAATAGTTTTGTAGTACAGGAGATATAAATGCGCCCAAATCCCCCCTACACACGGGGAAGAGCTCACGAAATTGGACGGACACATGCAAATCGAAGAGGTGCTGCAAGCGACTGAGGCCGATATCATCGAAGGAGAGGAGCCGCATCAAGGACTGGAATGAAGAAGTCATCTGGGTATGTGGGGGGCTACCTACAGGGCCACCCCCTCATGAGGGCTGAGACAAATCACACACACCTGGGTATCACCAATGGCTGCTGCTGCATCACTGGATCATCAAGTGTATGGATCATGATATGATGAAAAGAACTCGAACCAATGTACACTTCCCCCTAGACCTGGCTTCTGGAATAAATGAGCTGATGTCGACAGAAGTAGGTCTGCCATAGGTGAGGCAATCAGGGAACCCCAACTAAGGCACGAGGGAGAATAGTAGAGTGACGAACAGATATATACTAATGATGATGATGGAATGAGGGATACTGAGTAGCGAATGGATGACTTCCCTTGTTAGAGCACAAAGGGCATGAGTGGCTTGGAAGCGACTGACACAATATCATGAGGGATAGGTTATAGTGGGACTAAAGGCCAAAATGTGCAACACAAGAGAGGGACTGAGCAATGAAGGATAGAGGGCTATAGTGGGATACAAAGGGACTCTGGATAGATTCCATGAATGCGACGATGACTCAAATCGGATGCTCTAAACAAGGGCGACTCGATGGTGCTGCCACACAGTAAAGGTCCAATGGGGGACCATAATAACATGAGTACAAGAGGGTATCTCATGGTGAAAATCAACACGAACAAGGACAAGTAAGGAGGCAAAGTGGTGCCCCCAGTACAAGTGTCGTAAGTGAAGAAATTTGATTTTGAGAAGAGGTGAACAGACACTTCGTGGAAAAAATGTGTCCTGGTGAAGTATCAAAACATAAAAAACTGACCAATACCCATTTGAGTGCTCGGTGAGAGCTTTCAAATGGTGTGGACGGTGTGTCAAACGGGGCTACAGTTTGGTCACAGCGGGCGAAAGACAAAATAGGGGTTTTCTTCTAATAGGGTGTTTTCCCTCCAAAATCATTCATTTGCTTGTGTAGCTGTGGTGAATGTGAAGAGGAGAGAAGACCCTAAATCTTGTGGTGATCGTAGCGGACAAACCGACCATTGGAATTGTGATCCTTCAGTTGGAGGTAAGAGGTCTAATCTTAAGCTTTGTTTTTGATGGATTCAAGTTGTAGATTAGGGCTTTAAATATCAGGAAGAGCGCCTACTTATCCTTCACATCCGGGTCACACTTTTTGGGGAAAAAACTACGACCTGGGATGCAGGTTTGAGCTTGAAAAGTGCGACCTGGCCCAAGTTTTTCCTGAAAAGTGCGACCTGTGAAAGGGAGGGATTTGCAGTGCTGTTTTGGACTGAGATTCAGTTTTGGTGTGAGTTAATCCGGTTTTGATTATCTGTAGACTGACAAAGATGGTGTTTTTATGCAAAGATGGCAGATATATGGATCAAATGGAGAGAAATAGATCTAGGTACACTGCGGACAGAGATCGAAACAGATCAGGGTGTTTGTCATGCATTGGCTAGATTTGGGGTTCTGAAATTTTTGGAGAACCCTTTGATGAGAGCTGGTGAGCCCCTGTTAGCCTGGATTATCAGTTATTGGGATCCAGATCATGAGGTGTTTATAGTGCAGGGGCATAGGATTGAGCTAACAGTCCATGATTTTTATTTCATGACTGGACTCCCTCCATTGGGGATGGTGGGGAATACACAGCCAGTGTTACCGTGTGGGCGTAACATTATGGAGTTTGTGGAGTGACATTGTCGACCGAGTGTCTGATTCAAAGGGACTCGGATATCTATTGGGGATCTAGAGATATTGGAGACCCGGGCAGTGGCCACAGTAGTGTTGCGGATTGTGGGCATTCAGGCGCTCCATCACATCACTGGAGGGCAGATGATGATTGTAGAGAGTGTGTTGGGTGGGACCTACTATGGGTGGGCCCAGATGATGTTAAAGGTGCTGAGATGACATTTTTTGCTATGTTGGCGGCAAGTTAATCATGGTTGTGCGTACGGGACAGTATTGTGATCGTTATTCTTTGAGAAGATCTGACCTTACGACCTCGCATACAGTTGCCTAATGGGGGCCCAAGAGAGCCTCGGATGCGTCAGTGGGGACGACTACTGAGTAGAGGAGGAGGAGGGGCGGTCAGGAGGGTGTTTCGACCAGAGTTATTTGACCATTGGGACCAGATGCCGTTATACATAGATGACTATCCCTATAGTTGGATGAGTTATTGGGGAGATCCAGACTTGCCGCTACCACCGGGGCGAGTATGGGGACCGGATGGTAAGTGACAAGCAACTAATCTGTTAGGTTCCTTTTCACAGTTTGTGACTAGTATGCATGGTACTAATCTTTATATTGTTTGGGATGCAGATGTAGCTCCGTTTAAACCGACTGGATATATGGTAAGACCAGCAGAAGTAGGTGCTACAGGCGCAAGTGGATCGAGGACAGGACAGAATGAAGATATGGCCGCATTGGTGGAGGACCTCCATCGTAGATGTGAGGGACTACTGACTGGTGTATCAGAGCGTGGATGGCAGGATTTAGACGACCGATACATAGAGCTATGTGTTGGTCTCCCCTCAGAATGGCGAGGGATGATGCAACGCATGAAGATGGCCGGGCATACGGTGTGTGATCTACGAGCTGCGGGAGCAGAGCCGTTGGCGCGGGATCCTTCGGATGGTGATTAGATGTGGGGCAGGTGGTGCCCCCTGGTATTGATGTAGGGGCAAGTGGTGCCCCCCCATTTTGTAGTAGTGGTTTTTTGGAACATGCTATGGGCATGTCATATGTTTCAAAGGATATGGACTTTAAAGCACATGTTATATATATATATATATATATATATATATATGAGTTTTATGTGTATTTTGTGGATGCTATTGTCTTATGTGTGATAAATTCTAGTCTAGAACATGGTTTGCAATCTGATCTACGTAGTGATTGTGACTTCTAGGGATGTGATGGAATGAAATAAATCTAAATTCCTGTATCAAAAGTCTCACCCGTAAATATTGTCTAAACAGGATAGGATTATGCACACGGTAGATGCCATTAACTTGTAAGACAATAAGTAGGGAATATAAATGAACTTGCAGATGGAGGATACGATGGGAGAGAGAGTCAGCTAGGAGACCGCGAACGACATCATACTCGGCCTGGTTATTGGTGGCAGTGCCAATGCAGACCCCATTGGTGAGAACAAGGGTATGCCCAGGAGTAAAGATGGCCCAGGTGGCTGAGGCGAGGTTTCGGGAATACTGACTCGCACCATCGGCGTAACCAATGTAAGGAGTGGACGAGAGGGTTGAGGGAGCAACATCACAAGAGAAGAGAAGTGAGGAAGATTGGGGAGTGGTGTTGTGACGTACATCATAGAGATGAAAGGGAGGATCGGGGTTAGAGGAAGAAAGGGGAAGGTGGTGGATACCACAAGATGCTGCAAAGCTACCGAGATCATCGTGTATGGTGGAAAGGTGCATAAATGGGTCATCGGGGGAGATGACTGAAGAGAAAGTAAGAAGATGATCCAAACATGAAGGGCCCAAGAATGGCGCTGAAGGGAGGTCAGATGAAAAAGGTGGAGGGGATATGGAGGGGATGTACTCCGAGGGTTGGGCGGATGATGATAGGTACAAGAGAGGAGCAGCAGATTTGGACATCTCAACATTGGGGGGAGGGATGTCAATGGTGGCTGGAGGATCCTCGAGTAAACTCGATGCATACTGAGCGAAGATGGGTGAGGCAGATTGATTCTGTTCCACTTCATACTCGTGAATGACCTCTAAAGAGGCGCGGTAATGCGTGAGGTGAGGACAATGGTGAGAATAATGGCCATGGACACCACATAAAGTGCAGGGTTTGTTGGTGCGAAGGGCCTTTGGGTTCTTGGTTATGGGGACGGGGGAAACAGAGGTTTCTGAGGCTGACGAATTGGGGAACGCGACTTTGACCATGGGTTGGATATGGGGCAACTCAGGACAAGTATGGGTGGCGTGACTGACAGCATCACACAAAGTGCAAGGCTTGGTGGGTGGAGGGGGAGTAGGATCGATAGCGGTGGCTTTATCTTTGGATGCCCCCCTACGAGTTTTTTGTTTCTTAATCGTAGCAGGTGCGGCATGAGAAAGGTCGTGCGACGGTGCGAGAGGTACCGAAATAGTGGGAGGAGTGACGGGAATCGGTTGAACTGGTGTCACAGCAATGTATGGTTTAGGGTGGCCGGGAGGGGTTGCAGTTAGAGGAGTAAGATACCATACCTGTATGCCCAAAGTTAAATTAGGTAGGGAAAGGGTGGCCATGAAAAGAACCGAATAGATGCCAGGGGGAGGGCCAAGGAAAGGGATTTGACCGGCGGAGTAATGGCCAAGAGGGATGGTGTCTAAATGGGGAAATCCGGAGGGAACCGAGACGGGAGGATAAGGAGGTTCCGAGGGGTGAGGGGGAGGTGAAGGACCCAGTGGGAGAGGTTGAAATAGCTGAGGAGAAGGGCTGGGAGAAGGGTGAGTCGGATGAGGTGGGTGTTGCTAACTAGCCAAAGCCGGTTGCGGGAGGGCAGCTTGAGACGATTACATCATGAAAACATTCACCGAGCTAGAATCAGAGAGAGGAGGATGGGGGGAATCAGGGAAGGTGCCAAGAAAAGAGGAATCTTTGTAGATGCCAAGGGAGACACTGGTTAAAGATTCAACAATTTGCTTATTGGTGACAATAGAAATGGTGGACCCAGGTGAGGTTTGAGATTTAGGTTCATGATACGATAACTGGTCAATCGTGACGATCTTGCCATTATGAGGGAAAAATATCTTGCGGTGGACGGTGGATGGGACGAAAGACATGGCGTAGGTGTAACTACGCCCCAAAAGGATGTTGTAGTCAAGAGGGGCGTCGATAACTTCAACATCGACACATACAATCTTACTGGCAAGGGTGATAGGGCAGTTACGAAAAAGACCAATGGGTTGGGAGGCATGGCCATCCCACGCACAGAGGGTGATGGTGGAAGGGGCTAGCTCAGGGGATTCGAGTTGTTTCCAAACTGAAGCGAACATTACACAGGTAGATTCCCCCTCATCAATAATACATCGAGCGACATTTGCATTTCGGATTTTCACTGGGATTTGGAAAGCAACTGAAGGAGGAAGAGGGGGATGGTCTAATTGACGGGCGTCAAAAACAATTAATAGGTCATCAGTAGGATCTACAACACCCATGGCAGATAGTAGAGCTTTCTTTTGAGAAGGACACGACTGGAGGAGTTCCAATGTTGAAATGGTAGCTGGAGATTGTGTCAGATCATCTACTATGCTATAGGAATGGGCAGCCCGACCAGAGGCAGCTTTTCGGCGTAATGGACCCTTAGGAATTTTGGTGTGAACCTCAACTTTCGGTGGAGGGATTTGTAAGGGACCATTGGGTGTCGATAGAGGCTCTGTAGAAGTTGATAATGGGGACGCGGAGATAGACGGTATGGGAGGCGGGGAGTATTGACGAGACCGATTTTGAAGGTTAAGGTCAACAGTGAGAGGTCGGTCAGAGGAAATCATAAGAATCTGGTAATCGAAAGAACCAGAAGGAGAAGGGTGAGTTGATGCCAGGGCATGAGTAGCCACAAATCCTTATTGAGGGAAAGGATCAGTAAACACAGCAGGCTGAGAGGTAGAAGTAGTGGGGGGGGGACAGGGGAAGAGGAGTGTTGTCCTCGAATGGTGGCCTGAGACTCCAACATCTATCGCATCTATGATAAGAGGGGACAATCGTGAGTGTAGTGACCGAAAACACTGCAACATGAACAGGGCTTATTTGTACGAAGTGGTCTATCCTGCGTGGGTTGGGAGCCCTGGGGTTGGGTAGCGGTGTTCGAGTCAATGCTAGCAAGATTGGGTCCACGATTACCAGAGGTGGATGGATTTCCTTGCCGCCATCGTGGAGGAGGAGGAGGAGTAGTCGCACCGTGTTGTGCAAATACGTGCCCTGGCGAGGGTAGTAAGTGCGGCTGTGGGGGTGGAGGAGGCAAGGGAGCGGAAGGGCCAAAAGCTGGAGGAGCTAGGACACCAGGCTGCGGATAAGGGTAAGGGTGAGAATGGGAAACATTGAAGTAAGCAGGAGAGTGGGCGAAAGGAGGTGGCATGCCAAAGCCTGGATACATGTTACTGGGATGGGGAAAGGTGCTGGAGGTGCTGGCCCCGCTGGGAGGAAAACTGTAGGGCATAAGAGGTGGAGCAGAGGTGTACGACATGGCTTTGATAATACCATTGGCAGAGTGAGAGGTCCCGAAGGTGTTATTTCCCACGGGCTTGGGGAGATCAGGAAGGATAGTATAAACATAACCAGACTAGGCATAGATAAGGTCATATTTTAAGGTGATTTGGAGGGCGGCTTCTTCGGTTTGGGGGAAATGGGAGGTGACATTTTTGCCATTGGGAGGTAAGAGGGAGCGAAGGAACCAATCCATGTAAACGCGATCTTCAAAGGGGGGAGCACGACATAAGATTCGTCGTCTTCGCCACTCTTGAACATGAGCAGAGAGACGTGTTGAAGAGGATTGCTGAAAGGAGGTCAACAGTTCGGTGCCAGTGTCGTATCAGAGAGGGAGCTGTAAATAAGACAAAACGGATTGGGCAATGGTTGCAAAAGTTGTATGGGAAGAGGTGGCTTGATCGACATACCATTTGGATGCTTCACCGGTAAGGGAGCGTTGGAATAAATGAAGACGAATGGAGTCGTCGGTGATGGAATTAGAGGAGCACCACATGTGGAAAGATCGGATATGATTGGAGGGATCTTCACTAGCAAGGCCCTCGAACTTGGGAATGTCGGAGGGGAGCTTGGTTGGCATAGTAGGCCAACTGAAATCGTGGCGGATAGGATCATTGGTAAGCTAATTGAAGTCGGGGAGACTGAGGCCGGCCATATACGGAAGTAATGGGGCAGTCGAGGTAGGTCCCGTAGTGGTTCCACTAGAAGTGGACCTGGTAATAGAACTGGGGTTAGGGCTAGGTCCAGAACTAGACATGGTGAAGGTAAAGGGGGGAGAACCAGAAGGATGAGAAGAACCCAAAAAATCAGAGGAAGAGTCAGAGGGTGGACTCGGGGGAGGACTTACTCGATGACAACGGGAAGGAGGAAGTCGACCAACTGGAAACTGAGGGTGAAGGCCAAGAAGTCGCCAGGAGAAATGCCTTGGAGGCGCAATGATGACGGGAAGAAGAAAGACCGACTAGGGCAGCAAGGTGTAAAAGCAAGACGCGACAAGGGCAAGGAGGTGTAGTGTCGATTAATTTTAGAGTCTTTGCTAGGCGGTGTTAACTAGGCTCTTCTTCAGTTAGGGTCAGTGTGTGGCGTGCGTTAATTTTAATTGATTAAACCCAAACGTTTTGAGAGTAAAAGAAAAAGTGTGTTGCGCAAAGGAAAAGAAATCTGCAGTAAATAAAGCTGAAAGAACAGAAAATTAACAACTAAACAGGCAGCAATCAAACCCAAGAAGGTGGGTCACTCAAAACTAGTCTAGAAGGGGCAGAGCATGCTAGCAAGAGATCGACGGTCCAGAGGGACTGGGATCTAATGGAGAAATATTCTGGAAAGTGGTGCAGAAAGCAGCAAAGAGGCAAGGGCAAGGTTGCTACTAGAAAATAGGAGATCAGCTAAAAAGAGGGGGTCAAAGGGGTGACCCCAGAGCAGAACCCAAACAAAGTGAAAGGCAGTGTATAGAAAGGGAAGAAAAGCTGACCTGTGAGGATCTGAACAAGAGGTATCAGATCTGAAATAAGGCTGAAACTTCTAGAAATGCAGACGTCTAAAAACAACAACAAACTCTCCCACAAAAAGTGGAGGGAACTGGAGCCCTAAGGGGAAAGAGTCCCACTTAGGTGAGCGAAATAGATCAGAAATAGGTCTGAACAGGTGGAGACAGAGGATGGAACACCCTGACAAAAGCTTCAGTGAAACCCAGAAAAAGTGCTGGCAGATTGCAGAAAAAAGTGCAAGTTGCAAGTTTGGGCTTGTTTTCAAGCCAGGTTGCAGATTTAAGGGAGAAAAGTGCGACCTCAAGGCTAGGTCGCACTTTTTGGGCTGATAAGTGCGACCTGCAGATCCGGGTCTGGCAACAGCAGATTTCAGAAAATTTTGTCGTCTCAACAGCGGTTGATGTCGGTCACCTTCGCAAAAATGCCAGAAACACACGGAAGTTAGAGATTTGAATGTTTGAGGGTTTTAGAGGGGAAAACTAGCATAAAAATGGAGAAAAAAAAATAGGAAAAATAAAAAAATGAAGAGAAACCCTAGGGTCTGAAACAGCTGGATATGCAGGAAAATAGAAAACGACAGTGGTCACAAAAGAAAACCCGTGTGGAGTCACCAATTGTTAGTATGATTCTTTCGTCGTAAAATATCACTTTAGCTATGCATATCAAGTAGCCCTAACATCAAGTATGGCTGAAAAATATCTTTAGATTTGCTGCATAATATTAGATCTAAGCATAAAATACATTAAGCAGATAAAATGTGAAATGGCTCCATGCATCCAATGAAAAAGATAAGAACAATGTATAAAAAGAATCTTATATTATATTAAAGAATGGGGAACCTGAGAGAAAAACAAGAAAGGTGTTTTCCAGTTCTCCTCAGTGGGATGGGTTCTTGGAAGTCCTCAGTGTTTCAGATCTAAAATTCCTCTCTTTGGTTGATATGACAAACCCTAACAAACATGGAACTCAATGGGAGTTCAAAATGCAAACAAAATGAAATTGGTGACCAAGAGTAGATCTAGTGTGATCTAGTGCAATGGAGGTGACTAATGAATGGGGAAAACCCTTCTATTTATAACAAAATATTGGGGTGTTCTAGAACTCGGTGCATGAATAAAATATTATTAATCACATTCTAGAATCACCCTTTAGGAATATTTTATTATATTTGTTGGAGGAAAAAGGGTTTTTGACTTGGGTCAATTCCTTTATTTATAAATAACAAATAAATAAATGATTTATTTATTATTTAAGGGAAATGAGGGGAATATAATTAAATAAATAATGGTTTACTTAATTATTTAAAAATGATTTAGTCAAATTTAACTATGAATAGTATTTAAATAATGATTTAAATAATCTTATTCTTAGGAAATAATTAAATAAATAATGATTTATTTAATTGATTACCTTGTTTTGGGTTAAATATGACCAAGAAATGTAAACATATGTGGTGAAAGTGATTTTACTTGGGGTAATAATCCTCCTTCTTCTGAAAGAAAGAGGAAAGGAAATCAAAATGAGCCTGCCCCTGGTAATCGTGGATCCAATCCTTCAGGTATTGACTCTAACACCACTAACCAGCAACAGGGCACTCAGCCCAAGCTGGACAGGCCTCTCCATACAAATAGGCCTTGTTCGTGTTGTGGTGTTTACGGTCATTACACTCACGATTGACCCCTATTACCACAGATGCTGTAGATGTGGGAGTCTTAGGCTACATTACGAGGACAACATGCCTCCCCCACTGTTCCCCCCAATGTGGCTACTTCTCAACCGGCTATGTTTTCCGATCCGTTCCCTCAGCAAGGATTCGTGGCTACCCAACCACCTCATGCACCGGTAACCACTCAACCTTCCCCTTTTGGTTTCTTCGATTATCAGATTCTCATGATGAACTCTGATGAACCTCCAACCATCGGCCTTAACCTTCAAACTCGGTCTCGTCAGTACCCCAACCCTCCCGCTCCATCTGTCCCCGAGTCACCTTCTTCAGGTCCTACAGAGCCTCTTTTGACACCCAATGGTCCTTTGCAGATCCCTCAGCCCAAAGTTGAGGTTCATACCAGGGTTCCTAAGGGCCCATTAAGCCAAAATGCTGCTTCTGGTGGAGCTGCTCATTAATATAGCATAGCAGATGATTTGGCACAGTCTCCTGCTGCCATTTCAACACTGGAATTCCTCCAGTCATGTCCTTCTCAAAGGAAGGCTCTACTATCCACCATGGGCACTATAGATCCTGTTGATGACCAATTGATTGTTTTCGATGCCCGTCAGTTAGACCATCCTCCCCTTCCTGCTTCTGCTGCTTTCCAAATCCCAGTCAAAATCTAGAACTCTAACATGTCTCGGGGTATTATTGATGAGGGGGCATCTACCTATGTGATGTCTGCTTCGGTTTTGAAAAAAATCAGATCTCCTAATTTGGCCCCTTCCACAATCACCCTTCATGCATGGGATGGCCATGCCTCCCAGCCCATTGGCCTATTCTGTAATTGTCCTATCACTCTTGTGGGAAAGACTGTTTGCGTTGACGTTGAATTCATTGACACCCCTCTTGATTATAACATTCTTTTGGGGCATAGCTACACCTATGCCATGTCTGTTGTCCCATCCGCGTTCCACCGCAAGATGTTTTTCCCTCATAATGGAAAGATAGTCACCATTTACCAGTTGACATATCATAAGCCAAAATCTCAGACCTCCCCTGAGTCGATCATCTCTTCTATCGCCAATAAGAAAACTGTCGATTCTTTGACCAGTGTCTCTCCCGGTGTCTACAAAGACTCCTCTTTGCTTGGAACCTTCCCTGGTCTTCTCCCGCCCCCTGTCTCTGATCCCAACTTATCGAATGTTTGCATGATGCAATCATCTCGAGCTGCCCGTAAGTGGCCCGCTTCAACTAGTCAGCAACCTCAACCCCACCCGCCGCAACCTGCTCCTAGCCCTTCGTCTCAGCCAGCCGGACCTCCTCCTTCTATCCCTTCTCCTACAGCTGGTACCAATGAGACTTTCTATCCTCCTGTGTCGGTTCCACCATGCCTCAACCATCTTAGAGCCGTCCCTCTTGGTCATTACCTCGCTGGTCAGATACAATTCCTTGCTCCCCCTCCTGGAGTTTATTCGATTCCCATCATGGCCACCCTTTCTCTCCCCAACTTGACCCTGGGTATACCTGTCTGGTACCTTGACCCTCTAGCTGCTACTGCTCTTGGTCACCCCAAACCCTACCTTGCTTTGACACCAGTTCAACCGGTTCCCCTAGCTTCTCCCATTGCTATAGTGGCCTCAGCACCTCAACAAGACCCCTCCCCTGTTGGGCCAGCTCTGTGAAAGAAAGGCAAAGCTCACAAGGGGGCATCCAAAGACAAGGCCACCCCGACTAACCATGCCTCTCCTCCACTTGCAAAGCCTTGCACCTTGTGTGATGTCATCGTTCATGCCACCCATACTTGTCCCGAGTTGCCCCGTATTAAACCCATGGTTAAATTCATGTTCCCTGAGTCTACAGTTCCTGAAACCTCTATTTCTTCCTCAACCGCAGCCAAGAACCCAAAGAATATTTGCACCAACAAACCCTGTGCTCTGTGTGGTGTCCATGGCCATTATTCCCACCATTGTCCCCACCTAACGCATTACCGCGCCTCTTTAGAGGTATTCCACGAGAATGATATTGAACAAAATCAATCCACCTCTCCCATACTTGCGCAGTATGCTTCAGGTCAGCTTGAGGATTTACCCGCTCCCATTGAAATTCCCCCTCCCAATGTCGAGATGATGGAGCCTGCTTCCACCACCCTCTACCTATCATCATCCATGAGACCCTCAATGGAAGTCCCGTTGGATACTTCCCTTGATGTTTCGCTCGACCCCCATTTAGCGATCACCCTGGGCTCAACATTGGTAGATCCTTTATCTGCTTACTCTTTTGTCACCCCTTGTGACGATGCACATGTGACCCTCTCTTCTCATGATGATGAGTCAGGTAGCTTCGTTGCGTTAGGTGGTCTTTCTTCCACCAGTCACCCCATCTTCTATCACGATGATGACATTATGGAAGGAATCACCTCCCCTAACTTTATCTATTCCCTCTTAAATCAACCCCATGCGTTTGAACCACATACACCGTGTGGCCATTACATTGAAACCCAATGTTTGGGTAAGGGGGAACCCATATTTGAGAGACTAAGAGAAGCAATTCTCCACAACTCTCCTAGTGTATCTGGTCGTGTCGACTCTAGTACAATTATTCTTCCACATTTAGAAGAACCTCTAGTGTCCCATATCACTTCAGATCACTCTAGGGATGATACCCCTTATCGTTCCTTCATCTTACATCAACAACCCAGTCTCTTAGACATTGTTGTTGACCAACCTATGGCTTTTCTAAGAGAGCATCAATTCATTATCTCCAAATCCTCTTTTTGGGATAGTAACATCTGGTATGCCAACCTAGAAACTTAAATTCCATTTGATTCACATATGCAGTACTAAAATAGATTGTTAATCCTCCATTTCCTTTCTCAATCTCCATAAACATAACAAAAAAAAATGGCGCACCACATCATTAAAATAGGTTTAGATTCCCATTCTCCTAAATACATTTTGGCATGACCGTAACATGCTTGGGGGCACCTACGCCCTTCAACCATAAAAATCCCAGATCTTAGCCAAAAACAGCACTGAAACCCCCTTTCTCTGACAGGTCGCACTTTTCAAGTCATTTCCTGGGACAGGTCACAGTTTTCTGCCCAGTACCTGCTACCCAGGTCACAGAATAGACCCCAAAAAGTGCGACCTGGCCTGTTCATGAGCTCTGGGTACCTGTTAGTTTTTAGTACCTTGATACTTCACTAGGACACATTTTTTCCACGAAGGGTCTATTCACCTCCTCCAAATTGATTTCTCACTTACAACACTTGTACATGGGGCACCACTTGCCTCCTTACTTGTCCTTGTTTGTGTTGATTTTCGCCATGAGATACCCTTGTACTCATGTTTTTATGGTCCTCCATTGGACCTTTACCGTGTGGCAAAGACCATCCAAATTACCCTTGTTTAGAGCATCCGAGTTGGAGTCATCATCGCATTCATGGAATCTATCCCGAGTCCCATGGTACCCCGCTATAGTCCTCCATCCTTCATTGCCTTGGCCCCTATCTCCATGTAGCACATTATGGCCTTCGCTCCCACTATCCTTTATCCCTCATGATATTGTGTCGGCCACTACTGTGTCATCCATGACCTTTATGCTTTAACAAGTGAATTCATCCATTTGCTACTCAAGACTTCCCCCATTTCATTATCATCATTGGTGCCGTCCGTCAATTCGCTCTATCGTTTTCTCTCGTGCCTTAGTTGAGGATTCCTTATTGCCTCACCTATATGCGACCTCCTTCGTCGACATCGCCTCATTCATTCCGAAGATAGGCCCGTAGGGTGGTGTACCTTGGTTCCAACTTCCACTCTTGTTCGGTGCCTCGGATCGTGCAAAGGGACTCAAGGGACTACTTATTTCCTTTACTTGCTTTTTCTCACCTTCACCCTTCCTTTCGCATGATCAAGATGTCAGACATTTCTGATGGTCCGTTGGATGCAAATACCGTTATCCAGATTCTTGGGTGTGTGTGATATGTCTCAACCCTCATGAGGGGGTGTCCCCGTGTGTAGCCCCCCACATGCCCGATGACTCTTCCTCACACTTTTGATGCAAACTCTCCATTCATTTGATGATGTCGTCCTTATTCGCTTTGCAAGACTCTCTTTATTTTCTTACCGCCGTATTTGTGAGCCCTTCCCCGTTGATAGGGGGCATTTGGGTTGTATTTGTATCTCATGTACTCAGATATTATTGTACAAATCCTAGCTATTATCCCAGGCATAGCATGTATGTGGGATTCATCATTATATCTTTTATCTACCTCATGTTTATGCCAGCATGTACTTTATAGTTAGGTCCCTTGTTTACTGGATGCACTATTCTTTTTTACTTTGTCTCGGAGGGCATAGGTATGCCTCCCCCGCCGCCTTTAGCATAGGTACCCTCTCATAAAAAGAGACTTGTTGCACCTGTAAGTCTCGTCTCCTCAGGGTCTAGTTCTCCAGCACATTAGGCTACCTTACATTTCTTTCTCTGACTTCCCTTTTGATGTCTGGTGATTGAGTTCTTACAACGTACTTCGGTCATACGATTTGCTCCTAACAGTCACACGCTGGGGGGCAATCTGTTACACCATTTTTTGGTCATCAAACCTATTATCATTAGATGGACCTAAGTACACCATGTAAGACCAATTTTACCCTAAGTAAAATTTCTTTCACTCTGTGAAATAACTTAATAAAACAAATTTATTAGGTTGTTTATGGTCTAAACAGGAAACCCCAAAAGGAAATATTAAACAAATCTATATTTGTTTAATTTTCCTCATGGAATAATTAATTAAACAATAATTTAATTTTTATTCCTCGTCATATTTAACCCAAAACAAGGAAATTTATTAGATAAATCCTTATTTATCTTATTATTTTCCAGGAATAGTTATTTAAATCTTATTTAAATAATATTCCTTGTTAAATATGACTAAATCATTTATAAATAATTAAATAAATAATTATTTATTTAATTATCATTCAACCACTTCCTTAAAATAATAAATAAATCATTTATTTATTTATTATTTACAAGTAAAGGGATTTGACCCAAGTCAAATGCATTTTCCCCTCCAACAAATATAATAAAATATTCCATAAAAGGTGGATCTAGATTTGGTTAATATTATTTTAATCATGCACCAAGATCTAGAATGACCCAATATTTTGTTATAAATAGGAGGGTTTTTCCTACCATTCTTCACCTTTTTTTTCCCATTAGAAGACTCTGGATCTATTCTCTTGGTCTGACTTTGAGCCATTATCATTGTCACATTCTCCATTATTTACTTTGTGAGCTCCCTTTGAGTTCTATGTTTGTCTGGTTTTTCTACACCAACAAGAGATAGAAATGCTAGATCTGAAGCGCTGAGGACTTTCAAGAACCCATCCCATTGAGGAGAATTGGAAACACCTTTCTTGTTTTCCTCTTAGGTGCCCTTAATATAAAACATCTTTCAAAAATATTTTTCTTGTCTTGTCTATTGGATGCATGGAGCAAAACCTTATTTTTACTACTTAATGTCTTTTTATGCATAGATCTGGTTTTTTGTAGTGTTTTTCTTGATCGACTAACCACATATCTGAAGATATTGGCAGCCATATTTGATGTTAGGGCTATTTGTTATGCGTAGGTAAATTGGTTCTTTTTCATTCACTTCGAAGAAAGATTCATACTAACATAATTTATGACAGTTTCTAGGTTGTGCACTAGTATGTGAGCCATGTGCTGATGTCGAGGAAACATCCCTCTCGTAATATTAAATATTATTAACCTTGCATCAAATGTGTCTTTCAAGAAACTCTTATCGCAACGGAGGTTTTGAAATTTCTTTCACCAAACCCTTCCACCTGCACCCTCACTTGGATTTGAATTCCCAAGAGATCTTTGAAAAGTGCCACCACATGGCTAGTGAAGGCATTTCAAGCCATAGGACTGTTGAGAACCACTGACAGAACCCTGGCTTACGACATTGGAAGTTCATACCCTTTAGGAGTTCACATTACTTCTTGGTTGAGGGTGGTCACAGGAACACCTATGCCAGCATGTCCATATTTCCTTGTCCTGACACGCGTAATGTCTGAGGGCTAGGAACCCATTAGAGATTTTTTAGTCCAAGCTTAGGGAGGTAGTGTCAGTAGGTTTCTTAGTAAGCCACCACCGCCATCACTAAATTATTGAGTGGAAATTGACATTGGAAAAAACATCTTGGTCGACATATGGCCGAAGGGATTAGTCGAAGGATATAAATGCAAAGAAGAAACCAGTTCAATTGGTGATCATTGAGACCGAGGAAAAGTAGGATGCACAGGGTCTGAGGAGCTCTCTTTGGTTTTTCCATGGTATAAATAAAATACGAGGAAGTGTTGTGCCAATGGTGATAGAGGTTTGTATTCATACATGGGGTCAGTTAGACTTATCGTCCAACCAAACAGAACCATACTCATGGAATCTCATGAATTGCATGCTTAGATTTCCCTTAATTTGAATTGGATAAGGAGGATTATGTGGCTTGGATCCTCTAGCCTAGAATATTTAGCTCGCATCGTAAAGGGATCAACAACGTGACGTTAACCTGGATGAGTTGGTCGAAATGTAAGCATGGTGATCTTGCCATTCATTGGAAGTTGATAATTTGGGGTCAGGCTAAGAGGGCCTTCGCATATGCTTGGGTACAATGTGATTGGTGTAGGAGAGACCCACCTATGAACTAAGCCCAATGGTTCAAGATCAAACGAATAAAGAGCACACACAAGTAAAGGTGTTGGAAAACATCAATAGTATGAGTTGGCTAACATCCAATTTTGGAACTTATGCTATTGGTGGTGAAGAGGGCCTATCTATCAGGTCTTCCTGGTGGTTCCCTCTCAGAGGTGCAAGGGGAGGAGCTAAGGAAAGTGTTGGGAGGAATTGGCTGGGGTGACATAGGTAAGATCCCATGGAGAGGCACTTGATCTTTACTTCCCCACTATCCATGCAACCGCAATGGAGGAACCCTAGAAAGTAAAAAAGGGAGTTTCAGGATAAATGCATTGGGATGATGTCATTTTGTGGGACCCACTCTAGTTATCTCCAAGATGTAGTAGACAAATTCACCGAGATAGTGTATTTTCATGGTGAGTTGGTGTAGAATGATGAGGTGATGTCCCTCATTAACCAATCAGAAGCAGGGTGGGAAGAGGTAAGGCCCACCATCCATGTGGTTGTGACACCCTATCTCGGTGATTTCGAGAGGAGGATGGGAATGGTGGTGCAATGGTTGTGGGTTTTTGGATGTGGGGAGATAACGAGGACCATAAAATGGAGGCACTGGAATCATGGGCTGGAATCTTGATTGCATCACCCTATGCCATATTAACATTCAAGTAGGTTAGCCCGACACAACTCATAATTTGGAAGCACAATGGTGTGTGTTGTGGATTGGTGAGGAAGTTAAGGTAGACTAAGATGTCATGTTAGGTGGAACATGAGCATGGACCAATGGTGAAGGGTCACCGCTGAGGATTCAATGGTGGGAACACCCCACTTGGGGGTGACATCAGGAGGGAGAGGACCCCCGTGCACACTGTTGATATATCTTTTATGATTAATGGAAGAGATTTCAATGCACCCCCCCTTGTGCAAGCTATAGATCTACCTCATATTAATCATAGCCATCATATTTGATAGTGAATGATGAGGTGTGCCAATTTAGAAATGTGGCTACTTATCATTGGCCCTCGGAAATAATGAAAGGAGGGGACCACTAGTTGGACATGTGGTTGAAGGAGATAGGAGATATTTATACATAAGTATATACTTGATATATAAATATCTAAAGAGAAGGGTTGTTGAACATAAGGTGGGGGTCCATGATATATATATATATATATATATATATATATATATAAGGGAGTCAAGACTTAAGCTAACAAATAAAAGTAATAAAAGGAGAGCTTAAGATGACATAATGGACCTAAGGAAAGAAACAGAAGGAGACAACAAAAATAATAATTAATGTATAACCCCTTCCTTTTACTAGTTACAGGAGTAATTTCGTTGAAAGTGACAACCATCCCATTCATATGTTTAAGTGTGCTAGGTTGTTACAACACAACAAATTACATCTATCTCTAAGGTTTAGTAGGAACCCACCTACTGGGGACACCCATTCCATATTAATCTATTAATTGAGTGGAATTGTTGAAAATTTGATCTATTTTATGTTTTCTTCAAGAGCGCTTCTTACTTAACAAACATATTACTACAAACATAGCATCCTTTCTTTTTTTATTTCACATTCACAAAGGTATCGCTAAACACATACTATTTTCTCACTCTCTTTTCTTCTTAGTGTCCTCCGACCTTTTTGACGTTGTTCCTTTCTCCACAAAAACAACTTGTTGTATCATTAGTTTGTTGTATATATATATATATATATATATATTAATCCCTCTTATTACCGTGGGTTTCAACCAATGGTTTGACCCATGTAATTCTCACCCTCCATGGAATCCATCAGTTATGTAGACCATACACCAAAGGTCTGGAGCCATGGTCATAAAATCCAAGTCCGGGAAGTACTTCATGTTCACTCATCCGTCATACACCAAGTCAAGTTTCACCCTGCTTATGTTAAAAACCCTTTCCCAGACTACCATTCTCATCAATAGATCGAATACACACCTCCGCGTCTCACACTTAGCCTATCACACCCCCACAAGCATAGCCCATCCATGATGTTGCCATCTACTTCATCACCCATGCACCAAGAACAACCAATGGGGCCCCAACCCTCAGAAAACACCTTCCTCACACCATGGTGTCAAATTATCTTGATGTTTATAGGGGCACCCACTATAGTGACCTACTTTTTGTTGATTATGATGGTTGTTGACGCCCTGAGGGGCATTTTTTTCTTTGAAATAAGGTTGAATGTGGTGCCCACACACATAATATTGGTATGGAATGTTTGTGTTAGATAAATTGGTCAATTTGTTGTCCATGACAGCCCCTCATTTAAATTTTTGGTCTTCCCCCTTAACTTACAAGTTTCCTACCTCGGCCTAATACATTCATTTTGCTGACTGTCACTTATCCCGCCCCCTGAAATGCATCAAAAAACACTACAGGCGCACATTAGAAATAATAATAGGTCTAGCCCCTTCTGCCGCGGCCCCCTGTATCTTATTTTCCACATAACTGTGTCTCGGGACCGGGTGTTAAGCCCCAAAGGTGCTTATCGTACATATTTATCAAGAGCATTTTGCGTCGTTCGATCAGGCCACAGATCGACGGTCCATAATTAGTCCCTGTCCGGTGGTCCCCTCCCCCGTGCTCACAGCTCAAAACCAGCTGGTTTATTTCGCACCACCTATCAAGGGCAGACGGTATTCCTCCTCCGCCCAGCGATTCCATACGCTGCTTGCCAAGTGTCCAGGTGTACGATTTTAAAACTGCTCTATTTCGTGCACTAAGGTTTGACCAAAGACACGCAGTGGAATTTTCCATGGCCGTCCAATCCAAAGAGGTTCATCCGATGTCTATCATGCTTCAGAGCTGCGCAGAGTTTAATCCATATATTAATTGCCCCAGACCCGCCACGCCATCGCTCTCCAACGCATTTTGGACCGTTTATCTCGTCCTATGATCATGTGGCTCAGACCATTTGTATAACCTGTTTGTTGACCGAGTCTTCCTCCATGACGTACTTCCACCTGTCTTTCGTACATCCCCATCGTCATCCCATGTGTATATCGTGTCTTCCTCCATCATTCATAAGACATTGTATGCGCCATATTTTAGTGTTTACATTATAAACCTTCACACTGTCTGTTCATTGTCACCCCACTGTATTTTTCATCGTCACCCTTCATGCTCCCACCATTTCGCTACGTTGCTCTGTCACCCCCGTCATGTCCACTACATCCACCATCCCCGTGCCTCATTTTCTCTAACAAGTTGTGGGTTTTGCAGGTTTACAATGAAGAAAATTATCATGCTTCACTGCCTCCATTACAGAAGCCGAGAATGCATAACAGGACCCTTTTTTAGGAGAAAAACTTGTGAAGAAAGATCCGGGAGCTGCTATGACATGACCAACATTAAATGAGGCAAGGGTTAAGATCTGTCGAAACCTCCAAAGAAATTGAAAATGCAAATTTTACAGGTGGAGATATTAATTGTTGCAGCAAACAACATCAATGAAAGATCCAAGGAATGCAGTGCCTAGCATTGAAGAATTTAAATTTCAATTCGATATTTAGAAGATAGAGAGTACTAGTGCATCAAAATCATATCCCCCCGGTTTAACTTCAGCAGATTTTTCTCTCAGTAAAGTACAGAATGTTGCATATTTTATTCTTCATGTCTTATCCCTGGAGAAATTTTCACCCACAGCATTTACTTCGTGGAGCAGCCACAGAGTACCTGCAGCATCCTACAGCCGTCAAATAGTATGGGCGCGAAATTTTTCCTCCATTTTGTTTTAATGGAACAATTAATTTTTTTCACCTACTTCTTTTATTGGTTTCTCTTCTCCTTCCTCTATAAAGAGGAAGAAGAAAGACATTGTAAGGGTTCCAGACTTTTATTAGAGAATTGTGCAGTTAAAGGCATTTTTTGTATACATTTTGTGAAGCTTCTGTAGGAAGGCTCAGAGCCCGTAGGGTCTCAGTGAGGAGGAGTTCTATCTGTAATGAGGATTCTGGTCTTTAGTATTTCACAGTATGTAACCTTCTATTATGTGATTAATACAACATTCCATTTCATATATCTTCTTGTATCATGTATTAGAATGTGAGTGGCTCACTGATTTTAGGTAAGGATTCATCCTAGTTGATGCCCATACTTGGATCAGTCAAGCGCTTTAAATATGGCTCAGGCGTGAGATACTATTTCATGTTCATTTCATCCATATTTCTGCTATATTAGTTGCTTTGGGAGGGTTCTTTTAAAACGCCATTGTCATGTATGGATTCTTAGATTGATAATCCCATGCATGGTTCTATTGTGTATCTGGGTATCAGACCAAAGTTAACTAATATCCTCTTATGTTTCTTTCCCTGCTTACACCTTTTGATATTTAATTTCTGTGGCATATTATTCGAATCGGCCCTGTTTACAGTAAATTGTCTCTTAACTGTCTGATGCTTTCATACTGGGGTTTTGCATCTTGTTCCTGCAACACTACTTTCTTTGTGGTAGTTTCTGCAAGTTCTGGTCCCATTTAAATTCATTTCCTTGTTTTAGAAGAGATAGCAGGAGAGCCTTTTGGATTGACACCCAAGCTTTATTATAAGCTCCCTGCTATGCTAAGATGTCCTAGGCACTGGTCTATGGCAAATCTAGGCTGTCTCTAGGAGGGATACAATTTTCGACAACATCTTTCTGGCGCCGTTGTCGGGGACAAATTTAAGAATATCTGTTTCCCTGGGCCTCGACAATATTTATTCACTCTCTAATCAGGTGAGCACAGAGAGTTGAAGAGTTGCATATCTCTCACCTTGGCGACTCCACTGTTATTCATTTGATAAACCTATTGGTAGTCCTGGCTCCTCGTAAGCCACATCTGAGGTCAGATACATCACAGTCAAAGACACCTTCAGTATCTGAACCTGAGAAGATTATACATAGAAGAAGCTGGAAAGAAAGGAAATCAGTCTGTGTTGAGATCCCTGAACATTCTGTAGAATATTATCCATCCTCTTCTTCTCAAGAAATCCAAGTAGAAAATCCTGACTCCGCTGAGGAAAATCCTGAATATTACTCAGACATCTCACCCAGGTGAAGTGCTAGAACTAAAGAGAACTTTCATCCTACCCCTGAGGCTGAGGAAGTTAAAGAAGTTACAGAGGTAGCCCTTGTTAATCGTGAATTGTTTCCACCTACACCTCAGGCTTCTGTACAGTATATTCCCATTGTTATCCATACTCCACTCCCTCCTCCTCCTCTTACTCCATTTGTACATCAGATTTCTGCACAACCTCCACCTTCTCCAATGGCTAATGTCCTAGCTTTTTTGTTGAACAAATATGCTCCCCTAGCACTGCCACAAGTGTTAAATGATATGCCACAAGATTATTTGAAGATCTTGCCCAGATTCACTGGGGAAAATGAAATAGATGCTCAGAAAAATCTTGAGACCTTCTTCTCTTTTGCAGAAAAATTGAATGTGGAACATTTAGACGTGGTCTTAAGACTATTTGTGCAATCTCTGGACGGTGAAGCCAGAAAATGGTTCAAGACATTAGGAAACCGTTCCATAAACTCTTGGGATGATATGGAAAATACCTTCCTCGGGAAATGGGGAGAAAAGAAAGATCATGGGAAGTGCCTTACTGAGTTCAATACACTTAAGAAGAAACATAATGAAGGGGTGTCATAATTTATCAAGAGATTTAATAAGTTATATCTAAATCTCCCTGTAGATATGAAGCCTCATCAGAATGCTGCCAAATTTGTTTTCATAGCTGCCTTCGACTCTGATTTTGGTTTCTCTCTCGGGGAAAGAAATCTTGCCACCCTAGACGATGCTCAGTCAGATGCTCTTGAGTTGGAAGCAAATTTTGCCTCCACTGGAAAATTAAAAATGAAAGCTGAACAAGATACTAGAAGAAGGGGTAAGGAGGAAGTATCTACTTCCAATCAGGATAAGGATTCAGATAAAATTGAAGAAATGAGAAAAATGATTAAGAATTTTTCTAATAAACTGGTCAAGCTTGAATTGGAGACAAAGAACTCAGCCTCCAGGAATTTCCAGAATGCTCCAAACAGAGGTTACAATCCTCAGTATACAAGGCCACTCCTACAAATATTTCCAAGGGAAGCAAAGGAGCAACAAGATCAAGTTCCACACCCATTATAGCTGGAAGGCCTAGTAGATGACTCCACTGAAGATGCTGCCTATGAACTGCAAGATGAAAATATTGCCTTCTCAAACAATGATGAGGTAGAATGCCCATTGCACGAAGAAGAAGAAGAGATCAAAGATACAGAAGATGCAGAAATTGATCACTATTGCAAACAGTTTAATGATTTCATGCAAGCACATTTTAACAGAAGATATGATCTCAGATCTTCCAGGAAGAGAACTCGGACTCAGGATCAAGAAGAAGAGCCTCCCTAGAAGGAAGCATCTGCTCAAAAGGAACCCACAGTGTAGAAAGTTACAGACAAAGGTAAGAGTCCTCTAAATAAACCTTTGCAGTCTACTAATCAAATTCCTTCTTCTTCAAAAGTAGTCACTCCTTCTAATGATGAGCCTGTATCAAAAGAAGTTAAATCTTCAGCAAAAAATAAAGAGTCAAAAGAATTTGTAGTAGAAAAGTCCCCTACTACTTTCAGTCTGCAAAAAGAACTTGATAAAGTCAAAATCTCAGTCCCCTTGACTGAGCTGTTGAAACAACCTGTATATCAATCTCAAGTTACTTCTTTCATGTTCCCTCCTGAAGCGCAAGTAATTCCAGATAGTCTTAACCTCCAAGAAGAAATACCCATGGTATTCTTTGGACCAAATGTCGAGGAGATAGACCCCTCTACTCCTCCTTTCTATGTGTCTCTAGTGATTCATGACCTGCTGTTACACAATTGTATGCTAGATTCTGGAGCTTCCCATAATCTTATGCCTCTATCCATCATGGAACAACTAGGACTATAAATCACACGTCCATATAAAGATCTATATTCATTTGATTCCAAAAGAGTTAAATGCTTGGGAATGATTAAAGATTTAGCGGTCAATTTGGCCCAAATTCCAGCAAAAAGTGTAGTGATGGACATTGTGGTGGCTGATATCCCAGCCCGCTTTGGCATGTTGTTGTCAAGGTCATGGGGAACAAAAATTGGTGGGTCACTCAAGATGGATTTAACATATGCCACTATTCCAATTTTTGGTGGTCAGGAGAGGAGGTTATACAAAGAAACCAGATTTGTCAAGATGGTGACTAAGGCTAACAACTCAGAGAATTCACCAGTCTATAGTAAGGAAGGAGATTTTTCATGCCTAATGCTGGAAGAAGATCAAGATTATGCTCAGGCACCTTACTTCTGCCAGTTAAAGACTGGGCATCCTTCAGGGAACCATGAAGCAGGAATCTGGAATTTACATTTTGATGGAGCAAATTCAAGGGAAGGAAACGGAGCCAGAGTATTATTAATTTCTCCTATAGGAAAATGGATCCCACTGTCTTTTAAATTGGAATATGAAGCTACTATTAATGTAACTGAATATCAAGCACTACTATTGCGGTTACAAACAACCAAGGGAATGGGCATACAGTGTTTAAAGGTTCTGGGAGATTCTGAGCTGGTGGTCAGGCAGATCAGAAATCAATGTCAAGCCAAACATCCACGACTGAGAGCTTATAGAAATGAAGTATGGGACATGGTGTAGAACTTCTTCTCAGTATTCGATATCCAGTTCATGCCCCGGGAGTAGAATAGAATGGCAGATTCTCTTGCTGTGGCTGCCAGTACATTTCGTCCTCCTCAGAATCCTCTCCTGAGGTATGAAATTGAGGTACGTTATAGACCATCAGTCCCAGATAATATCAAGCACTGGTGGGTATTTGAAGATGATGAATAGATGAAGAAATTCTTGGAGACAATGGGAGAATTCTCTAACATGGAGATTGATGGTTGTGAAGAAGATGAGGCTGAAAATGTCTCAGTAAACAAGTGGGAAGATAAAATGGCAGGAAGTAAAGTGTTGCAATTGAAGGGAAATGTGATACCTAGAGGGCTGGTGCCTCTAGAAATATTATTTGAGAAAAATGATGTTCCCTTGCAACATAATAAAGAAGTAGAAGAAAATCAGGTAGAAGATCTGAATTTGGGTACCAATGTTCAGCCTAAAATTGTAAAGATATCCAAGAAGGTCCCAGAGGAATATAAAGAAAAGTACCTGAAATTATTTCAATCATATAAAGATGTATTTGCATGGTCCTATCAGGACCTTAAAACTTTTGATGTTAGTATTATGCAGCACAAAATTCCTTTGAGGGAAGATGCAAAACCATATAAGCAGAAGCTCAGACAGATAAATCCTCTGCTGCTTCACTCCATTGAAAAAGAAATCAAGAAGCTGCTAAAGGCCAAAATAATTGTGCCACTGAGGTACTGAGAATGGGTGGCAATTCTAGTCCCTGTTTGAAAGAAGAATGGAGAAATAAGGCTGTGTGTAGATTTCAGGAATTTAAACAGAGCATATTTAAACGATAATTATCCACTTCCTAAGATGGACCACATCCTGCAGAAAGTGGTGGGAGCCTCTAGGATGTCGATGATGGATGGTTTTTCTGGTTATAACCAGGTGGCTGTGTTTCCAGAAGACCAAAAGAAGACTGCTTTCACCACGCCATGGGGAACATTCATGTATGCCAGGATGCCTTTTGGATTAATTAACGCAGGAGCTACTTTTCAAAGGGCGATGGATATCGCTTTTGTGGGTCAGCAAGATAAATTTCTGGTGGTGTACCTTGATGATATTACAGTGTTTTCAAAAGGTGGTGCTGAACATATTGAACATTTACAAAGAACCTTTGAAAAATGCAGAAGGTATGGCCTTTCTCTTAACCCACAAAAGTCTTTATTTGCATTAGAGGAAGGAAAACTTTTAGGGCATATTGTAACTAAAGATGGGGTGAGAATAGATCCTAAAAGAGTAGAGGTTATAAATAACATCTCTCTCCCCAGAAATAAGAAATAAGTGCAAGTTTTTTTGGGACGAATAAATTTTCTAAGAAGATTCATCCCTAACTATGCTGAGATAGTTAGGCATATAACAGATATGCTAAAGAAGAATAGTGAGGTGAAATGGTCACAAGAATCACAGGAGGCCTTTGCTAGAATTAAAGCTGCATTTGCTGAAGCCCCTGTGTTAGCTGGACTAGATTATGCAAATCCATTTATGATCTTTTCTTTTGCGTCACCTCATACAGTAGCTGGAGTTTTGTTACAGAAAAATGAAGAAGGATTTGAGCAACCTATAGCTTTCTTTAGCCAGGTGCTCCATGATGCTGAGTTGAAATATAATATTTTGGAGAAGCAAGCTTATGCCCTAGTGAAATCTCTTAAAGCTTTTCGCATGTATGTTTTGCAGTCTCACATTACTGCATATGTCCCTACAGCAGCTGTTAAAGACATTCTCATTTAGGGAGACAGTGAAGGAAAAAGAGGAAGGTGGATTGCAAAAATACAGGAATATGACTTGGATATCAGACCTACTAAGCTGATTAAAGGATAGGGGCTTGAAAAAATCTTATCAGAATAAAATTATCAAGCTTTGGGCATAAATCTGTCTATGGTATAAAATGAAGAGTTTGAGAAAGAAGAAGAGCAGCAAGGGCTGGAGATGGCTACTCAGAAAATACACATGAAATATCTCACCAGTCCATGGTATAAAGAAATAGTAGAATATCTTTTGACACTTAACTGTCCTACAAGTTGTGATAAAGCAAAATACAGGGCTCTAAGATTGAAATCACAAAAGTACATAGTCGCTAATGGATAGTTGTATTGGAGGGACCCTTCAGGAATTCTGTTACTGTGCCTCACAGAGGATGAAGTAGAAAGTATAATGATGTAATTTCACGAAGGAATCTATGGAGGACACTACAGTTGGAGGGCCACAGCTCATAAAATCCTGAAGGCTGGTTTCTACTGGCCAAAGTTATTTGGAGATGTTTTTACTTGGGTCAGAGCATGTGATAAGTGTCAGAAGTTTTCTGAGAAGCAGAAGTTGGCAGCTCTGCCCCTGATTCCAGTTCATGTGAATGAACCATTTCAACAATGGGGATTAGATTTTATAGGAGAAATACATCCCCCATCAAGTGGTCAACATAAATGGATATTAACAGCCAAAGATTATTTTACAAAATGGGTAGAAGCCATACCTGCAAGGAATGCTACAGACACTGTAATCATCAAATTCATGGAAGAAAACATCATATCCAGGTTCGGCTGTCCTGGTAGAATAGTGACTGATAATGCACAGGCTTTCAAGTCTACAAAATTTGTAAATTTCTGTCAGCAGTATAATATTACATTGAATCATTCTACAACTTACTATCCACAGGGGAATGGTCTAGCAGAATCTTCCAACAAAACTCTGGTGAGGGCCCTGAAGAAAACAATAAATGAAAATCAGAAAAATTGGGATTCCCAATTGAAATTTTCTCTATGGGTGAATAGAATAACCAGCAAGAGAGCAACTAGGAAATCCCCCTATGAACTGGTATATGGATGAGCAACAGTGTTTCCTGTGCAGCTGGCTTTACCAGTGGCACGTTTCATGCAGGAAAGTCAGGAGGAACCTGATGATATGATCAGGAGGATCAATCAATTGGTGGAACTAGAGGAAACACAAAACCAAGCGAACCAGAGATTAGCTGAATATCAGGAAAAAATGAAACACATATTCGATCAGCATGCAAAAGACAGGAAATTGCAGGTTGGCGATCTGGTGCTTAGATGGGATTTCCGGAGGGCTGAAAAGGGAAAGCATGGAAAATTTGATGCCCTCTGGTTTGGTCCTTTCAAAATTGTGGAACGAGGAGGTAATAACACATTTATATTTGAGAATCTACAAGGTGACGTGCTGGATGCCCCTGTAAACGGCCAATTTCTGAAACCCTGCTTTCAATTCTGATTCGGGTCGTGGTGACCTGACTGTACCATATTGTATATTAAATTTTGTTTTGTTACTGACTGAATGATGCGGGAGTTATAATGAATCATGAAAGGAAAATGCTTTTGAGAGCAGAATCCACAGGGTTTACATAAGATTGTGATCTAGAGGTCTGCAAGTTCTCGACACGTCCAAGTATGAACGCGCCATCCCCAGTTGGAGCCGATGTTGTCCATGATAGCCCCTCATTTAAATTTTTGGTCTTCAATTCCTCCACCCTTAACTTACAAGTTTCATACCTTGGCCTAATACATTGATTTTGCTGACTGTCGCTTATCCCGCCCCCTGAAACGCATCAGAAAACACTACGGGCTCACATTCGAAATCATAAGAGGTCTAGCCCCTTCTGCCACGGCCCCCTCTATCTTATTGTCCACATAACTGTGTCTCGGGACCGGGTGTTAAGCCCCAAAGGTGCTTATCGTACATATTTATTGGGCGCATTTTGCGCCGTCCAATCAGGCCACAGATCGACAGTCCATAATTAGTCCCTGTCCAGTGGTCCCCTCGCCCGTGCTCACTGCTCAAAACCAGCTGGTTTATTCTGCACCACCTATCCAGGGCAGATGGTATTCCTCCTCAGGCCAGCGATTCCATACGCTGCTTGCCAAGTGTGCAGGTGTATGATTTTAAAACCACTCTATTTCGTGCGTTAAGGTTCGACCAAAGACACGCAGCATAATTCGCCATGGCCATCTGATCCAAAGAGCTTCATTCAACGTCTATCATGCTTCGGAGCTGCGCAGAGTTTAATCCATATATTAATCGCCCCAGGCCCGCCACGCCATCGCTCTCCAATGCATTTTGGACCGTTTATCTCGTCCTATGATTGTGTGGCTCAGACCATTTGTATAACCTATTGGTTGACCAAGTCTTCCTCCATGACGTACTTCCACTTGTCTTTCCTACATCCTCGTTTTCATCCCATGTGTCTATCGTGTCTTCCTCCATCATTCATAAGACATTGTACGCACCATATTTTAGTGTTTATGTTATAAACCTTGACACTGTCTGTTCATTGTCACCCCACTATATTTTTCATCGTCACCCTTCATGCTCCCACCATTCCGCTATGTCTCTCTGTCACCACTGTCATCTCCACTGCATCCACCATCCCCGTGCCTTGTTTTCTCTAACAAGTTGTGGGTTTTGTAGGTTTACAATGAAGAAAATAATCATGCTTCATCGCCTCCATTACAGAAGCCGAGAACGCATAACAGGACCCTTTTTCAGGAGCAAAACTTGTGAAGAAAGATCCGAGAGCCGCTATGACATGACCAACATTAAATGAGGCAAGGGTTAAGATCTGTCGAAACCTCCAGAGAAATTCAAAATGCAAATTTTACAGGTGGAGATATTAATTGTCCCAGCAAACAACATCAATGAAAGATCCAAGGAATGCAGTGCCTGGCATTGAAGAATTTAAATTTCAATTCAGCATTTAGAAGACAGAGAGTAATAGTGCATCAAAATCATATCCCCCAGGTTTAACTTCAGCAGATTTTTCTCTCAGGAAAGTACAGAATGTTGCATATTTTATTCTTCATGTCTTATCCCTGGAGAAATTTGCACCCACAACATTTACTTCGTGGAGCAGCCACAGAGTACCTGCCGCATTCTAGAGCCGTCAAATAGTATGGGCGCGAAATTTTTCCTCCATTTTGTTTTAATGGAACAATTAATTGTTTTCACCTACTTCTTTTATTGGTTTCTCTTCTCCTTCCTCTATAAAGAGGAAGAAGAAAGACATTGTAAGGGTTCGAAACTTTTATCAGAGAATTGTGCAGTGAAAGGCATTTTTTGTATACATTTTGTGAAGCTTCTGTATGAAGGCTTAGAGCCCGTAGGGTCTCAGCGAGGAGGAGTTCTATCTGTAATGAGGATTCTAGTCTTTAGTTTTTCACATTATGTAACCTTCTCTTATGTGATTAATACAACATTCCATTTCATATATCTTCTTGTATCATGTACTGGAATGCGAGTGGCTCATTGATTTTAGGTAAGGATTCATCCTAGTTGATGCCCATACTTGGATCAGTCAAGCGCTTTAAATATGGCTCTGGCGTGATATATTGTTTCATGTTCATTTCATCCATCTTTCTGCTATATTAGTTGCTTTGGGAGGGTGCTTTTAAAACACCATTGTCATATATGGATTCTTAGATTGATAAGCCCATGCATGGTTCTGTTGTGTATCTGGGTATCAGACAAAAGTTAACTAATATCCTCTTATGTTTCTTTCCCTGCATACACCTTCTGATATTTAATTTCTGTGGCATATTATTCGAATCGACCCTCTTTACAGTAAATTGTCTCTTCACTGTTTGATTCTTTCATACTGGGGTTTTGCATCTTGTTCCTGCAACATTAATTTCTTTGCCAAGTTTCTGAAAGTTCTGGTCCCATTTAAATTCATTTCCTTGTTTTACAAGAGATAGCAGGAGAGCCTTTTGGATTGACACCCAAGCTTTAGTATAAGCTCCCTGCTATGCTAAGATGTCCTAGGCACTGGTCTATGGAAACTCTAGGCTGTCTCTAGGAGGGATACAATTGTCGACAACATAATGTATGCATAGGTCTTTAATTGTTCGAGACCCTACCGTGTAAGCATTGCTGAGAGAGCTTCTTATCAATTCACAGATCTTCGACAAATTCTAACAGAGTGCAATGGTTATGAAGTGTGATACCATCTTGACATGAAAGTTTATCTTGAATTATAATTTTAATAGGATCGATGACATCAATGGGAAATGATGATTCCCATAGTGCCATCCAAGGATGCCCCTATTGTGGTGGGGAGTCATCCAAGGTACCCCCTTCTTGGAAATTATTTTATGTGGTCGACAAGAAGGAAGCACCAACCAACAATAATGAGTACTGATGCAAGGAGCCATGTTTTCTGATGTAGGATGCCATTGTGTGATAGGTTAACTTAATCATGATGTTGAGAAATGGCTATAACAGATGATGGTAGTTAAGTGGCCAGAGGTTGGATCTTGTAAATGCGAGTGGCGGCAGCAATAACAATTTTTTGTGAGGAAATCCCTGGAGTCAGTAGAACATTCAGGGTGGCTGGGTGGTTGTTATGAGTGTCATGGTGGGGTGTGGTAAAGAATGTGTAGCTCTGACCAAGGATGATTAGGGAATTCTTCCAATTGAAAAATGTGAATGTATGGGTGGGACTGCTCTCCGAAAAAAAATATTTGTACACTTTCCAGAAGAATATATAATGGGTTTGGATGTAAAAGCACAGAGACGGGTTCCCCTATAAACATGAAGATAATTTTTAACTATGGTGCGAGGAAGGTGTTTTGGTGAGGTTGGGGTGCCCATTGGTTGGTCTGATTTCAGGGGTGATGAAGCAGATGACAACATCATGGATGGGCTATGCTCATGGGGGTGTGATAGTCCAAGTGTGAGACGCGGAGGTGTGTATTCAATCTAATGATGAGAATGGTAGTTCGGGAAAGGGGGTTTAACATGAGCAGGGTGAAACTTGACTTGGTGTATGACGGATGAGTGAACATGAATTACTTCTCGGACTTGGATTTTATGGCCATGGTTGGTCTACATGACTGATGGATGCAAAGGAAATGGTTCCTTATTAACTCTAAAATCATTAATGGTGTATTAGTTCTACAACTCATCTTCCATTGGCATTTGTCTTCATATGAAAATGGGATGGGACCGAGGGCTAATCATATCATTGCTAACTAGATCATTCAACACTCAATACTAATGACTTAGATCCTCACAACCTAGGTCCATAACCATGGCCTCACAACTAGGTGTTTAACCTTTTGTTGCATATTTATAAGATATGAGAGTTGTGCTTCCTAGTCCTTATGACCATGTGCTCTAACAAACTACCTATCAAGTATCGAGGAATCAGGTACATAGCCTAAATAAAAAACATGTTTATTTATCCTTATGGTTAAGCCCCCACATGTTTCAAAAAGTTGCAAGTGATCTGATTTAAATTGGTGGTGTAAACAACACTCCAGGACCACAGCCCCTATCCACTCTCACTCCCCTCCCCCCTTCGCCTATCCGATATTTAATGGGGGGTTTATCAAATTTTCATATATATATGTATTAAAAAACCATTTCATTTTCAATGTTCACTAACTAATATTTTGATTAAATCAAATATGATGGCAAAGACAAAACTTCAAGGCTCTCCTGCATTTCCAAATTTTAATGAGGAGGATGGGGGTGAGTCTAAATTTTTTTTTGATATGCACATATGAAATGTGGTGTCTTCGAGTATATTTAGGCCCACTTTCCTGGCACTACCTAATGGATTATGTAATATTTCCCATGAAACATCCACTTCATTACCTCATCATAACTTACCAGAAGTCATCGTATATCACAACCACACCAATACCATGTATCATTTGGAAAAGTGCCACTTTTCCACCCAAAAGAACCAAAACCACCTGCCACATGTTATTAACTTAAGGTGCAACATCATCGCCTTTACACATCATGTTAGCTCCTGACTTGCATCTCACCGCCCATTGTTGTTTTGTTCACATATTTAGACTTAATGATATGACAAGCATCTAAGCTCTTTTCGCTAACTCCTTGGAAATTATGTGCTATGACCAAAACCTTATCGCCCCACCACTCATTATTCATTGCTCATTATGTGCAGGTCAAGTCTCACCAATGATATAATAATAACTTCGGCACTCATTGCCAGCCCCTTACCACCTCACACTTTGACTAGAATATTTTTGAGTCACCGCCCATAAGCCATTACCATGTTCCTCTTGTGATTTTTCATTCTATTTTTTTTTTACTAATGTGATGATATGGGGCCCATTTGGATCCATGCAACTTAGGAACCGTGACTAAGTTTTAACTCAATATTTCTTATCATTCCTTGGGAGTTTGACCAAGTGTCATATATCATTGGAAATCTCTTTGAGAGGGATATATAACTAAACACTTTACATTCTCTTATATGCCATTTTTTCACATATGGTCAATAGGCCTACAAACTGGATCAATCAATATCCATGAAAACCTTCCCATCATCCCTACTTAAATCCTTAAGCATGACTCTTCCCAATCCCTGAGTTTCTAGGTTTTACTTCCTCAAATAAGTGTTTTTAACCCACAACACACCCCGTCCCTTTAGGGACCTTCATTCAGCAACAAGTTTCTCCATTTTACACTAGTGGTGATCAATAGAAGGTTGTCCCTCGTTTGAGGTGCATTGATTCTATAAATTTGTGAAAAATAAAAAGAATCATGAAGCTTCCTCTTCCAGAATATTTTAATTGGTGTTTCAACCATTTACCTTGGATAAGAACATTGAATCCTATCTGATCCTACCTTGGATATTTCACCTCTTATCCCTTGAGCTCATCCTCCCATCCCAAGTGGATCTCCAGCCTGAATTGGTAAATGGATAAGAATTTCTAAAATTCCATCCCTCTCCTTTAAATTTAATGGCATCCACAACCTCAGGGTTGGATTTTGGATACCTACCATGTCCTTACGTTGCTGCCTTGAATCTAAGAGATTCATCATATTCATGCATTAGGTTGACATTGAGCGGTGCTTTGTGGCATGGAATAACAAGTCAAGTTAGGGATAACTCTACAAGATCAAATACGATTATTGGTTGTAAACTCTCTTATTTTCATATTAATAAAAAGAGTTTATTATTTTCCTTTATATGTTATGTTATATTTACATTCATAAATTTCAATTCTTTTTTATCCATTGAATAGAGTAATTGGATAATGTTATATATATGTCGTAGATCTTTTTCTTGTTTTGATTGTATGTGCAGGTTCTAATTTTATAAATTGGAGATTACAAGATGAGTGGAGAGAAAATATTGTAGTAGATTCCAGATAAGTTTCTTTCCATTCTTGAATTTCTATAAGGAGAAATTATATTCATTATTTTATGTTCTTATAGTCTAGTCCATTAGGTCTAGGGAAGATACTTATGTCCGTAGTCATAAATTCCGCATAACAAATTGACAAATGTAATGGGGATAATTTCTTTCCCTTAGTGGTTTCCTTGTCCCTAATAATTTTTTCACCTCTTAAATATACCCACATTGCCTCACTTAGCATGAATTGACCCTAGGAGGACCTTTATGTGAGCTTGATCTAATTTTTTGTGTTGTAATTTGGTAGAATTTGCATTAGCACTTTCCCTGATCTAGAGACAGAGCATTTTGGCGCACCCTATCCTTCTCTGCACCTCTGATGCAAAGAATTGGTTCACATTATAAACCTGTGTGGATCCCTGTTAGATGAAAAAAATTCCTTTTGTGCCTTTCTCTATGATGTGCTTTGTTCCAACTATTTTTCCTTCTATCCCTGAGTGTGTCTTGGTCTCCGTAAAGCCAATGCAACAATTATTTTTTCTGAAATTGAGTGAATTTTCTTTTGGTCATTACTCAAAGGTTTGATTTAGTTTCTTAAATGCCTCTAAGATTATGGATGGCTATTAATTGATCTGAGTGTCATCACCTTTTTGATAATATTTTATTTTGTTATTTATTTCTTTTCGCCAATTAGGGTTTGTATTCATATATTGATTGTTGAATTTTAAAAGTAAATTTTACATTACAATTAAATTCCGTGTGTTTTATTTTCATTGGTGATTAAGTTTCATTCGTATGTTTCTTTGCATTTCAAACATTAAAAGAAAAGAAAAGAAGTCGATGAGATCGATTGTGGCATTACATGTTTGTTTCATTGTTTGTGAAATTGATGAGATCAACTAATCAGAGACAAGATCAAAACCTCAATGGGCTGAGAAAATAGAGGGAGACCCAAAATTTTGAATATACCGAAAATTTTGGGTGGTGTTGTAACAGCTACAACAATTTGCAAACCATTGGTAGAATCCAACATCTATGCTAATGTCCCTAAGACCATCTGAGTCTGGATAGTGATGCATGGAAATATTTAACAGGAATTGTGGGAACCTCTTGTGCTACTTTGAACTTTACAGATATGCCCTCCCTTTGTGCCTCAATGAGGTCTCGTTAATCAATAAACACCCAAGTAGAAATTCATGCATGTTAGTAGTTAATGATGATGCAAAGATCAAGGAAGAGGGATTATTATATTCAGAATTTTAAAAATAATTCTTAGGTGTTTCTCTGCTACCTATAGGCTTGGACTGTACCGTGAAAGAGTCACTTTAAGAAATCACAAATGTTGCTCTGCTACCAGTGAGGTTGGTAAGTAACCCAGCAGATTCGTTGCATTACTTCTCTATGCAGGAAGCCTTTCTCGATCCTTTACCATTCATTTAATTTTATTTTAATTTATGTTCACATTATCACTTATTACTAGGAATTCATTGGACTAGGGTGGATGAGGGATCCCAACTTATTTTATGAGAAAGAGAGGTTGTCTCTTGTTTGACGGAAACTACAAGGTATTTCGTTTTAGGTTTGCCCTCATGTTAAGCCTTCACATCCCATCTCCAGCTAACAAGTGAAACATGTAAACAAGCCATTAAGATATTCAAGACCATCTTGAGCACAAGCTTCAGGTTATGGATGTAGGTCACTCAAAATGATTAGGGTTCCCCACAAGCAACCTACCCATATCTCCTTAGCTAATGAATTAGACATGTAGGAATAATGTCCATGATGTGACTTTGATAACTCATTCTAAGATAATATGCTTCTTGGAGTAACCATAATAACCTCACACAATCATTAGGGCTAGGGTTTCAAGATTAGGGAAAGGAAATCAAGGAATATATTTATGGTTTCGATGTGCACAAAGAGATTAAACCAATCCCTCAGGCTTCAAGCATGTGAAATTATGGGTAAGAAAGCTAGTCATGGCACCAAAGGTTTGAAGGCTCCACGTTCAATGAAGGCTCTTGCAAGTCTAGGTCAATGGAAAGTGTATAATAAGCAAGAAGGAAAATGCATGATGTAGTGAAAGGAGTGGGGATTATAATGGAATGAAATGTTATGCATGAAATAAACCAACAAATTCCAGATAGCGGGAAATGCAACACATGTGAATTGTTTTTATAAATTCCATGCAACAATGAGCAAATAAAAACTAGCGCAAAAACCATAATGCATAAAACTAAAATACCTACAGTAAAGAAAAGATAGGAGACATAACTTAACCATAAATCCTAACCCATAAACCCTAATTAACAATTTGAATAAGTACACTTTAATTAACAAACCTTTTCTAGCCTAAACCTAAAACCCTAATCTAACCAGATAGGATGTCGAGTCATGTGAAATCACATTTCTAGTGCAGCCATAGCATCAATTCTCAACCTTTAAGAACAAGTATGTTCGTAATCAGAACCATCATAAGAAATAGTGCACCAACAAAAAGCTTACCTGTAAAGCATGTAGAACAACGAGAAGGTCATGGATACTTACTAGAGAATGTGTTAGAAAATATTGTTCAAGCCAAACTGCAAACCAATCCTCATAAACATGAAGATGTACTTGAAACCTATTATTGTCGAGCCATGACACACATCCATTCATGCTATTAGGGTCCTATAATTTATAGGATCTCAAGGTGATTGAGTATTCTGTCTTATTAATCTTACATTGTAGATAATTTTCAATATGGAAATGATTTCCAAGAAAATACATAAAATAAAAATGAAAGGAGGGTATATCTAAAAAAAATTAATAAAGATAAAAAGACAAAAATAAAGAAAAGTTGAAAAAGAATAAAAATAAAATAATAACCCCACAAAAGAAAAAATAGAGAAAATAACCCTGAAAGTGCTGCAAATTCAAATGCCACTACTAATAGATAGTTTTCTTTATGAAATAAGGTTGTGCGAAACTTGCTAAAAAAGTCTACAATGACTAGCTATTTGTTCAAATGATATAGCTTAATCATGGTTGGAAAATTTTGATTTTTTGTAAATAAGGTTAGAGAATAAAGATTTGCCAAACCATCTAATCTTGGTAAATCAATAGTTAGGTAGAAAAGGAAATTGATTCAACTATCTAATATGAATCAATAAGAGAAACAAGTGATCAGGTAGATTTAATTTATTCATAAAAAAAAAGAGATATGGGTTTGCTAGTCTAAATGCATGCCTAGAAGAAAGAAATAAAAAATGTTAGCCTAGCAAAAGAATGGAAAATTAGAAGGGTAGGTAGAGATGTTTTGGGCTTTGAAAGGATTAAAAATTTCTTATATCCTAATTTTTATTTCATTGTGTATTTGGTGCATAAAGGTATTAGTGAAAAAATCAATTTATCCTAAGTTTCAAATATTGGGCGCATGAATGATATGTTTTAACTATTTTTAATTATATCCTAATTTTTCACTCCAATTGAAAGGAAAACTACCAAAAAAATAGTCATGTCAACTGACTTTAAGTTTCTTACACCTTCCCACCATCCGATCCACCTGCTCCCCAATCGACAGTCCTCGTCAGCCTTCCCCCACCCACTCTCCATTCTAGCTTTATCGCCGAGGGCGAGGATCCAAAAAAAAAAGTTTCCAGCTCGGACCCATGAACACGTTGCCTCTTCTCCACTGTTCACACCCCCCTCCACCTAAACCATTTACCATCTATGACCCACCTGAAAACCATCTTCCCCTATCCTAAATATCGTCGTCCCTACCCATTATATCCACCACTCCCATTATGCCACATCACCTATTTGTTACCAATAAAATCCACTCTTTTGGTATTTTATCTGTTAAGCTCATTTAATTAAGCCTCATGACCATTAAATTAATGGATTTGCACCATGTTCAATGGGAAAACCAAATTTTCTTATAAAACCATGCAACTTAGGATCAAAACACAATTTGGGCCGTTTATTTGTAATAGAAGGTCAGCAAGGGAGGAAGCAGATAAGATATTAAAAGAGATGAATTTTAGCCTAAGCTTTGCTTGTTCCTATGATCCTCGAGGAATAATTTCAAAGCCAAGAGTAGAGAATAAAACTACTCCATACATACACATCCATAGGCCAAAGATAGAAAAGTACATGATCCAGTTAGAATGGGCTAAGAACACATTATAGGAAGCTCAGGAGAACCTATTATGAACATCGACATCACAGACTCCTATCCCACAGGAAAAAGCAGGGAAAAGGCATAGCGAAGAAGATTTCCCTTCAGTGATTGATATTGCATTTAAGGAAATCAATAATGTACAGAAAAGGGACCAAGCTCAACCCTAAAGCTCACATAGGAAAAAAATCAGAGCAAGAAGTTCTTCTGGTCATCAAGGAAACACCATCCTCTTCTCATGTAGGTCAAAAATCCACTACTTCTACTACAAATTATTCAATATCTCATGACCAGAAACAAGATATCCAGACAATTAAGGTTTTCCAAAGTGAGGAGGAGAAGAGAATTTTTATAGGTTCAGGGAGATAAAGATAAAAAATGAAATCCTGAAGAACAACACCTATGCCCAATTCTAGAAGAACACTTCTAGTTCTCAAAGTTGGTTGCTATCAATATTTGATTCATAGAAGGGTAAAATGCAGATGACCTTCCTTGAGGCCCAAATCTCACAGCCAAAATGAACAGTTGACTACAAGAAGACAAATTTTTAATTCAACATAAAGGATATTCATCCCATTGATCAAAAGGAGATGCAGAAGTAGACAGGTGAAATGATCTCTTCAAATTTGACTAACACAATAATGAATCTTTCCAAATTGCAGGTTTATTTGTCCAATATCTAGTCATAGCTAAAAATGGATAAGATCTCTTCTCTTGCTAAGAATACAAGGATTAAATCCTTAGACGATTTTGTGGTCAAGATAGGATATGATCCCTCTAATATGAAGGTTTCATAAGAGATAATCAAAAATAAAAATGCTGACATTGAAACATTGTGAAAAATGATAAAGCTGTAAGCTATAGAAGATCCTCTCACCAAGGATATTGAGGAGATAGAGACACAAAACATTGATATGATGAAACTCATCCTGGCGCAAAATGCATAGATAAGACAAAAGGAGACTGAAATGGAAAAAATGATCAAAGAAAAGGACCAGACTGCTAAGTTGTCCATGGTTCCATTGAATGTTTTTCCTCTTACAACCATTCCTACAACTACAACCTCTACTCTACAGACTACACAGACAACAGATGGTGTAGAACAATTGCCAAAGGTAGTGGAAAATATTTCCTTTCAAACAAAAGAGATTAAGAAGTTACAAGATCAATTAAATTATTGCAAGACCAGAGGACAAGGAGTGAAGCTTTTCATTCAGAAGAAGCACAAAGAGCTCCAAAATTGATAAAAATATTACAGAAGTTAGAAAGATAATCATAAAAAGGACAGAACTTGGCCCAAGCCAAGGAAATCATCTGGGCCGATATCGTGAACTCCATTACTGAGATATGGCCCTGCATCTAGATTATCTTTGAGCAAAAGGATTTGATAAAAAGAGGAACTGATATTATCACAGAGATCCAACCGGAGCTTGGATAGATGCCTACACATTAGGGGAATTTTGAGGTCTAAAATGGGCCTCCTAAGAAAAATGTACAAGCAAAAAAAAACTTTATAAGAACCAATAGGATTCAAGATGATAATGTCAACCATGGGGGATGATTCACCATTTTTGAAATAAAAGGGTAAAAATATTAAAAAATAATAAAATAATAAAAATACTTTTTCAACTCGTATTTTCAACTTTACTCCTAAATTTCTTACTCAAATTTCCAGTTAGAGTACTTTTTGGATGAAAATTTTAATTCCTCATCCAAGAAGTACTTATGTTGCATACTTTTGATGGACCTTGCTACACAAAAAATTAGAAATACATGAAAAAATGTTATTACAATCCCGTTTGTCATGTATTTATCATTTTTCATGTAGCAGGATCCATCGAAACTATGCAACACAGGTACTCGTTGGATGAGGAATTAAATTTTGCATCCAACGAGTACTCTCACTCGAAATTTGAGTAAACAAATTAAGAGATAAGTTGAAAAATTGAGTTGAAAAAGTAGTTTTTTCTTTTTTCCCTCTAAAACATGATGATGTAATCAAATCTTATTATATTATTTCCACTATTATTTTATAATTTCCTTAGGAGGTTGATTTTAGACCTCAAAATTCCCCTGATGAAAACAACAAAAATCATCAAGTTCCTGAACTCCAAGAACGGATATGAATTGGACAATTTGGGAATAATCTAGTTGTTCCGCTGGAATAAAAATTCCATAGTCTAGAGATAGTAGTTAGCATATTCGTCACCATAATAGATCCTTTAACACACAATATTTTATTTTCTTATGATTAATGATAATTTTATAACTCATGAAGATTATGTAAAGAAGTTGAAGGAAATTGCCAAAGAAAACACCAACATCTGCAACATTAAAGGCAATATGATAGGGAGATAATTTTTAGAAGCAATGAGTAATGACTTCTTCATCCAACATGAGGTAAATCATATCTTCATGGTAAATCCCACTTTTTCCAGATACACTGAAGTCGATGAGAGTTACCGAAAGACGATTAAATTGACCATCCTAGATGAATATCGATGGGATAAAATTTATGAATTACAAGATTAATTCATAATTAGGAGACAGTCAGCATCAGCCAGCACATCGACTAGCACAACCCAAAAATAGGCCCATTCAACAATTGTTTCCTCCAAAACAACACATGCCTTCCAGAACATTGTCCACCTAGTCTATTATTTTGTAATAGTTAGATTTTATTGATTGATATTACGCTAATAATACATTGTCGGTTGAGACAACATTACTGTAGAACCTTTTTGTAAATCAGTATAAATACTTTGTTGCTCGATCTCTTATGGATTGAATACTAAGTATATTTTTCTGCTGAGCACTGTAATTTCCAATTTTATGGAGCATCAATAATAAAAGGATTTTTCATAGGATTCATGTGGTGCACTCAGTCGTGATATTTTTCTTTTGTAACTGTGTTATTTCATTATTTTTCCTTTCTCTGTAAATCTTGAATTCTTAGTTGTATAACAGAAACTCTTATAAATAGGATATGTTAATTAGAACACCTTATTCTGGACGTTTTCAATTTATATGTTTTCTACTGAGGTTAGATTGAAGAATACTTCATTTCTTTTCAATCTCTATTGAATTCCACACTTCTTCTATTTTCATAATCCACGTAAAATTTTAAAAGATCCAGTTAATGTAACCTAGTTTGCCCTGGGAGAGTCCTTTAAAAATAAATGTAGATCTAGTTAAATATTTAGACTCCATAGCACAATGGGAGTATAGTCATTTAATCAACCAAAAAATCAAAATCAAACAAACAATCAAGTATAGTAATAAGTAGCCTAAAAATCACTAAAAAAAAAGTTAAATTTTATAGAGAGCTCCCTCTATGAAGCTGGGAGGGCTAGATCCCAGCTTCTAAAGTGGTTTCTATATTGCCCTCTTTTTTTATTCTCACAATATCGTAAATTACATAACGATAACATTGTGGTGGCCAAATTGGCGACAATTGAAAATATTGAATTTTTTTTTCGGATTCATAACCATGGTTAAAAGATTGTATGATAGGAATATTTTGAGAGATTGTTTCCTTTTCATTTTTGTAAATAATGAGTGTGTTTGTGCCTTAGTTTTCAATTATGGTTCCCAAAACTGCTTACACTAGATCTCATCCCAATCCAAAGCTTGCAGTTATTATTGATGATCTTGAAAAACTGTTGGAACACCTAATCCTACATGGGTAGGTGTGGAATACGAAAAGTCACAATGGAGTCCAAGTGACCTTGGAATATGAAACCAAGAGTCACACCATTGTACTATAAATGTGCATCTTTGTATAATGGAAAATATGAGCTATACGTTTATCCTCCATTGTGTTGAGTTTCTTGTTGTGTGTGTGTGTTATCCTCCTCATACACCATGTGTGTGTTTCAACATGGTGTTTAACATGGTATCAGAATGGGCGATTGCTGGCCCTGCTCCAATTTGAGTGAGTCATTTGTGTTCATGGTCTGTGCATATCTGCAAAATTTTGACATTTTTGCAGCACTCAGAGTTTCTGCAGTAACATTTTTGTTGCATTCAAAAAGTGGTTTTGGAGAAGGAGCAGCATTCAAAATCCCAGCATTCAGAAATTGGTAGCATTCTGGCATTGGTTTTGAAAAAAAAAAAAGATCATCATTGTGCATATGAAGGTTTTCTCACTGCTCATTCTTCCTGCAATTTCTGCATTTTAAATTCTGCACCATATTGAGCTGCTGGAAAATAGTTTAAAGAGGGTTTTTGAAGAAATTTTTGGGTTTTTACTGGAAATATTTTTGAGTTTTCATTGGAAAATTTATGAGATTTCTGAGTTCTCTGCAAATCTCTAAATCTACAAATTCTCCATTTTTCTGCTGCTGGAATTAATTCTGCTCTATATTTGGAAGAAGAAAAATTCTATTGTTGTTTTTCAAGTGGATTTCCTATCTCTGCTCTCTGTTTTTTTTTAAATTAAAAAAAATAATAATAAATATATATATATAAAATAAAGAAATAAAAATTACTGCTCCTGGCCTTTCAGCCTTCCCCACATCTCTGCAACCATCGGCCTCTTGGCCCTCTCATTCAAGCTCCCTAACCTGCAGCTCCTATCCACATTACCACGAGTTCCCTCCCACGGCACCTGCGCATACCCCCTTATTCCCTGCCCCCTCTCACACTCAACTCTGCGCTCTACCCGTTCCACCTACCTGCGCCTTACCATACGCTACCATCAACGCACGGCCCATTGCTTGGCCTTACGGCCCTCCCCATGCCCTTTTTTTAATATATATCTATATATATATATATATATATAGATATATATATATATATATATATATATATATATATATATATATATATATATATATATATATAAAGTTTAACCGCCCCTCCCTTTTAAATTCGTTTTTAAATTTTTAAATCTTTTTTTAATTCCCATCTCCTTATTTTAACTCTCCTTATTTTAATTACCCTCCCCCGCCCATTAATAAAATCCCTCTTTCCTTTTAAATCAATTCCCTTCCCTCCACGATTTTTAAATTCCCCTCCCAATTTTTATTAATTCTCATTAATATATTTTTTAATTAATTTTTAATTAATTTAATAAAAAAAAAAAAAATCCCTTCCCTTTTTTAATAACCTTTTTTCTATTAACATTTCCTTTAATTTTCCCATATAATACCCCCCACCCAAATAAATTTCCCTTCCCTTTTAAAATTCTTCCCATTTTTAATTATTCCAATTTTTTAATTAATTTAAAAAAAAAAAAAACAGCAGAGAGAGAGGAAAGAGAGAAATGAACAGCAGTAAAAGAAGAAATGGCATATGAGGAAATGGTATATACATAGAGAAAAGTGCAGATTACATTTGTGGCATTAACATAAGGGTGATTTTTTGAAGAATTTTACATGAGAAGACAAGTTTGCCATCATTGAAAACAGCTCTTTGAAGGAAAATTCAGCTGCCTTAAATGCCTCTTGCACAAGTGTTTTCAGCTCCACATATTTTGCAAAAGTATTGTATTGCATTGACATTGTATTGCAAATAGATATTACTTTTTCATAGTTGCAATCAGTACTTGAGTTGTTGAAAGATTGTTGATTTTCCTCCATCATTTGAGGAGCACACTTTGTACTTTGAGATTTCCATAGTTGGAAATTCTTTTGATTCATTCGTATTTCATGTTGCATCACATTGTAAACGGGTGCATTTTCAGTTGAAGCCGACACCCTTTCATTTGTTGAGCCTAAGATTGTTGAAAATGGCTAAAATCAATGAGGCATTAGTGTTGTTGAATAGCCTCATTCATTCAAATGTTGATGATGTGATAAAAATAAGCAAGGATGCTCTTTGTAACATTCAAATTTGTTTACAAGATGCACAAGAAAAGATCGAGTTTTTGCAATTGGAATCTCAGCTCCAACAAGAAGAACTTCAGCAAAAGAGTCACCATTCTGAACCTGTTTCTATTCAGAAGATTGTGAAAGACTCTCATCCGAAGAAAGAAGATAAAGTTGCAGATGATTCACATTCAGTTCCTTGTACTAGAGCAAATGTACATGCAAATGCAGCAGCTCAACCTACACTTCTCAAGCACATCATCAGACCTTGGGAAGAGCTTGTCCATAACAAGCACCACACTGGTCTTGGATATGAAAATGATGTGTCCTTTCATATTACAGACTACACAAAGCCCATCAAATTTCAGAGTGTCGGATTCCTATATGACAGTTCACCTACAGTTGTTCCAAATCCTGCTCCACTTCCACAACAGCAGATTGTAAAATGCCAACACTCTGATCGAGTTGGCCATATGAAAGATCATTGTTTTGATCTTCACCCATGCAAGCACTGTGGTCGGCACACCCATTCTTCAGACAGATGCTTCAGACACAAGCCTCCTGCAAGAACTAAGATTCATCTTGGATGGATCGCTTCTTAGCAATGGGCATCAGCAGCCAAGAAAATGTTTAAGACACATGTCAGAACATGTTCACGGATATTGAGCAAACTTGCAGTTGAGTTTTCGCCATCATCTCACCTTGTCCCTGACAGGGGGGAAAATGGTGGTCATGTACAAGCTTCGATGACAAATCAAGCGAGCCTGAGCCATAATCTCTCATTCCATGTTCAGAGTTGTAGCCAGAGACACAGCAGTTCAAGCAAGCCTGAGCCACAATTCGTCATTCCAAATTCAGAGAGGTAGCTAGAGACACGAATGCCCATGAGCATGCCTTCGGTTGGTGGACAACCTTAAACCATCATCTTTGGTTGGTGGATAACCTAAAACCATCACAGGTAGTAGACCTCCCTTATTTTAGGTCAAAGGTCTCCCTTTCATATATGAGGAACACTTCCTCTAGCAAGCCAGCCTTAGGCAAATTTCTTCAGCCTTCTTGCCGCCTTTGGTTGAGTTCCGTGAAATGCATCAAGAATTTTAGGAGTTGTTGGTAATCCTAAAACCATCACAGTAGTAAACACCTCCCTTCTTTTAGGTCAAGGTCTCCCTTTTTATGAGGGACACCCCTTCTAGAGTCATAGATTGCCGCTTTTGGAGACTCAGAACTCAAGTAAATGTTTATGGTTCCAAGGTTTGTGGTCATCCTAAAACCACCCTTTTTCCGACATTTCGTAGAGTTGATCTCACCCCAAGTGCTGCCATGTATACTTTGCGTATTTGTATTACAACTCTTTTCTTGGACTCACACATATCCCTTCGGATTAAGGGGGGATGTTGGAACACCTAATCCTACATGGGTAGGTGTGGAATACGAAAAGTCACAATGGATTCCAAGTGACCTTGGAATATGAAACCAAGAGTCACACCAATGTACTATAAATGTACATCTTTGTATAATGGAAAATATGAGCTACACGTTTATCCTCCATTGTGTTGAGTTTCTTGTTGTGTGTGTGTGTTATCTTCCTCATACACCATGTGTGTGTTTCAACATGGTGTTTAACAAAAAATACTGAGAAGAAAAAGCATTACAGAGAGCCAAGGAATTAGCAGTCCTTCCCATAGAGCATGTTCTTTCCCAAAATATTTTTTTACCCTACAAGACATTTAATTTGACTTACCTTTTGAACATATTTTTTTTTGAACTAAGTCATCCAACTGGGTAGCTCAAATAGTGGTAGATCAAGCTACATTAAGGCATCTTTCTTTTGAAGTACAATACGCCCAACCTGATATTGAAATTCAGATTATTCAATACTTTGATAAATTGCAAGGTTTAGGCTTAGGTATTTATCTTTATGTTCATTAAGCTTATTTCCAATAGTTTGTTGAACTCTCTCCTATGACTTCTTTTGGAGGTTCATCCACCTCATCACAATCTCTACATCCTAGATCAACTAGTCCTACCCCTTCTATAGTTTCCACTACTACCCTAGTAGTTTCTCACCAAGAAAATCAAACCTCATTCTCTCCCTAATCCTCAACCACAATCCAACCTTCATATTCACCAAAACCTCAAATTTCAGTTCAAACTCCACCTCTGATTCAACCTCCACCTCTGATTCAACCTCCACCTTGCATCCAACAAATAACTTTAATCAGTCCACATATTGTTCATCCTCATATCCTATAATGGCAGCCAAATATGATCCTCTTGTCCTTCAATCTCCTTTCGAAAACATGCCACAGGACTACTAGACAAGGATTCCACAATTTTATGGAACTAGACCTATCACTGCCCAACATCATGTAGATAGGATGAATGATAGTTTTGACCTTAAGGAAGTAGATGAGGAAAACATAAAAATTAGTTTGTTTGCATAAAGTCCCACTAAAGAGGTTAGGACATGGTTTAAATACTTTCCTGCTGCTAGCATTAATGATCTCCCTACATTCCAGCAGACATTCCTTAATAGATGGGAAATTAAAAATAACCCTCTTCAAATTTTATCTTAATATGAAATAATTAGGAGGGTACCAGGGGAAAGTGTCTAGGATTATTCCACTAGATTTAACAGTGTATACAATGAAATTCCTACCAACATTAAACCACCATAAGGTTTAGACTTAATTAAATTCCTAGATGGATTTGAGGCAGACATGTCTTATCAACTTAGAGAGAGAAATTCCTCAACATTAGAAGAAATGTAAAGGGATGCAGGGAGTGTAGAAGAAAATATGTTAGTAAAGAGGGCTAGGATTAGAACTGAAAGGAGAGTGACCATGAAAGAAGAACCCTCAACTTCTTCTGTTGATGTCAAAATTGATTCACTAGTCAAAACAGTAGAATGAATGATGGATCTGATTAATCTAAATGAAAGGGTTGATCCTAGAAAAAATCAACATGTGCCTCAAAATCGTATTAAAAACTTAGAAGAAATCCTCCCCAAATCAAATAAAGGGGCCCTGATCAACAAATTAGACCTCCATTTCAGGAGAATTATGCTAATGATGATGGGGAAATAGTAGAAGAGGTAGAAGATAATCAAATCAATTTTTTCGTACTCAAGAAGAACAAGATCTTTTTCAACTTTCCCAAACTGAGTTCGATTCAAAAGAATCAGATGATTACAAATAGGTATTTGAAAATTCTATTATGGAATTCCATAGGCAATATAATCTTAGGAGTAAGAAAATCTCAAATTCCCCAAACAAAAAAACTTATTAAAATCTTATTAAGAAAAATTTATATACTGTTGTGAATAAAACCCCAGAGAATTATACCAAGAAATATGCTGATAATTTTAGCAAAAAGATAGTAGAAATTCTTGCCAAAAAGGTAGTTGAGAATACTTCCAAAACTACTCAAACTGATATCCCAACCACTAGTCCAAGAAAGGAACCTGTATCAAAATAAATTGCTGATAAATCTAATTTTCTGAACTTGAATAAGATTAAAAAATCATTCAACATTGAAAATGAATTAGAAAAAATGAAAATTCCTATTCCTCTGACAAAATCAATGAAAAAAATCTATACAGATCTCAAGTTATGAAGGCTCTAAATATAGGGGAAAACACTGACACTGTCAATTTGAATGATGATAAGCCTAGACTCTTATTTGGGCGAGAAGTTGATGGAAAACCACAACAAGGAGGAATTTTTCCATTCTACGTTAGCCTGAACATTCATGATAATATTCTCCATCATAATATGTTATATTAGGTGCTTCCAAGAATTTTATGCCCAAAGTTTTTATGGAAAAAATTGGTCTTGACATCACTAGGCCTTATAAAGACTTCTATTCATTTGATTCCATCAAAGTAAGATGTCTAGGTCTCATTAAATATCTATGTGTTAACTTAGCTAAAATCCGAGCTAAAATCTTAGTAATGGATATAGTGGTTGCATATATACCCCCTAAGTATGGCATGTTTTTGTCATGCTCATGGGGATAAAAATTACAAGGGACCCTACAAATGGACATGACTTATGCTACCGTACCAGTGTTTGGTCAACAGAGAAAACTATATAGGGAAAATTTGATGAAATTCATGGTGAGTAGTCAGGATAAACCACATAACTATCCTCTTTACTCTATCCACTCATATTTAGACTCTTTCATTCGTTATAATGATGAAGATATCAATACTCAGGTTACAAATGTAGAAAATTATATTTGTGAAACATAAGAAAATAAAACACACATAGTGGAACAAAACACTGATAGTGAACCAATTTGGAACATGAATTTTGATGGATCTTGTAATAGAGAGGGTTTTGAAGTAGGAGTGTGGGTTTCAAATATAGGAAACAACCATGTTGAAGGTCATTCATAGAAGCTCAATTTTCAATGTACCAATAATATAGTCGAGTATGAAGCAATTTTGTTATGACTGCAATTGTTAAAAAGATAAAATAATTTCCATTCATTGGGATTTTGAGTTAATGATAAACCAATTTAAAGGAGAATAATCTATAAAGCATCCTAGATTTAGAGCATACATGAATGTTGTGTTTGATTTTCTAGAAATTTTAGTGTAATATGATCTTGCTGCCATTCCTAGAAATCAGAATATGCTTGCAAATGGTCTGGATTTTTTAGCTAGCACATATAAAATGCCTCACTCGAATAGACAATATACAGTGGAAGTGAAACATCGACCAGTTATACAAGATAATATGAGGTATTAGAAAGTGTTTGGAAATGACAAGAAAATTGAAAATTTTCTGCAGTCTAAGGATGAATATGAAGAAAATAACATAGATTTAGAGTGTGAAATAGAACATCAAATAGTTGTGCATTCTAATGTAGGAATACAGTCAGATTATTCAGATGTAAATTGTCGTATAGATAAAGTTGTAAATAAATTGGAATTGGTTGAAATAGATCCCAAAAAAAAGAGTTTGAAATACTTCAGTTAAAGGATAATTTTTTACCTAGAGGTTTTGTTCCACTAGAATAATTATTTGATTTCAATGATGTATCTAAAATCCTAAGATAGAGACCGCACAAGTAGATGTAGAAGAGTGCAATATAGGTAGTGAGAAGGATCCTAAAATGATAAAACCCTCAAAATCATTTCTTGCTGCTAAAAAACAAGTACATAGCTTTATTCAAATAATTCATTGATGTCTTTTCCTGGAGATATGAAGACTTCAAACCATATTACACTAGTATTATACAACATAAAATCCCAATTAAGGAAGATCAGAAACCATTTAAACAGAAACTTCGTAGAATAAATCCAGTTCTGATGCCTCTGACTGAGATATAAATTAAAAATGTGTATGATGCTAAAATTATAATTCCTTTTAGATACTCTAAATGGGTGTCTAACATAGTCCCTAATAGGAAGAAAACAAGAGAAATCAAATTATTCATTGATTTCATAAATCTTAACAAGGTCTACCTAGAAGACAACTACCCTTTGCCAAAAATGGAACATATATTACATAAGGTAGTTGGATCTAGTAGGATTTCTTTATTAGATAGTTTCTTAGGTTATAATCAGGCCTTAGTACATCATGATGATCAAGATAAAACAAAATTCACTACTCCATGGGGAAACCTTATGTATGTGAAGATGCCCTTTGGGCTAATGAATGTTGTAGCCACATTTAAAAGAGCAATGTATATTTCCTTTGTTGATGAAATTGGAATATCTATTGTGATCTATCTAGATGACATTACTTTCCATTCAAAAATTGATGAGGAACATTTGTTAAATATGAGAAGGGTGTTTGAAAAGTGTATAAGGTTTGGAATTTCATTAAGTCCTAAGAAAACACTTTTTGGCCTTAAAGAAGGAAATATTTTAGGTCATCTCATATCTAAAGATGGTATTAGGATTTATCCCAATAGAATTGAAGCTATATTGAAAATCATCCATCCTAGAAAAATTAAGGAGCTTCAATAATTTATTGGAAAGATTAATTTCCTAAGAAGATTCATTTCTAACCTTGGAGAACTTCTAATAAATATAACAAATGTCCTGAAAAATATTCAGAAATTAGATGGAACATTGAGGCTACAAAATCCTTTGATCTAGTTAAACAAGTATTAACAAAAGCACCAGCCTTGATTAGTCTAGATATCACTAAAGATTTCACAATATTTTTTTTTTCATCTGAACATATTATTGTAGCTACTTTATTACAGAAAAATAATGAAGGATTTGAACAACCCATTGCATTTTTTAGTAGGGCTTTAAGATATGAATCTTTGAAATATAACATGATGAAAAAAAAAGCCTTTGCATTGATAAAAGCAATCAAATATTTTAGAGTGTATATCCTACATTCCCATATAATTGCTTATGTACAAAATTCAGTGGTCAAGGATATTTTAACTCAGAATGGACATGATGGTAAAAGAGGTAAAGGGATTGCTATCATTCATGATTTTGACCTAGAAATAAAACCCACGAAGCCTATCAAAGGACAAGGACTAGCCAAATTTATGGATGTGTCAAATTTCCATGCATTGGATATCAACTTTATCGCTACATTAGATGACCAAGAGGAGCAGGCGACTCCACAGATTGGTGAAGATTTTCTGAACTCGCCCTATTATGCAGACCTCATTTATGTTTTATTTAATTTAAATGCTCCTCCTGGTTTAAAAAAAAATGAAATAAATATTTATAAAGTTAAAATCAATCAAGTTTTGCAACATAGATAATGTTTTATATTGGAAATATGCTGGTGGTATTTTACTTAAGTGCTTATTGAAGGATGATGCAGAAATAACCATGTAGGAATTCCATGAAGGTGATTGTGGTGGGCATCTATACTGGAAAACCACTACGAAAAATATCCTTAGAGTTGGTTTTTATTGGCCTACCCTTTTCCCTGATATCCAAAAAAAAGTAACCTCCTGCCATAAATGCCAAATATTTGAGGGAAAAAAATAACTTTTTCCTCTTCCCTTAAAGCCTATATCTGTTGAAAGTCCTTTCCAACAATGGAGATTGGATTTCATTAGTGAAATTCATCCACCTTTCTCTGCCCAACATAAATGGGTTCTCACAGCCATCAGTTACATTACTAAATGGATTGAATCACACCTTCCTGATTAGCCACTGATTTTGTCATCATTAAATTTCTAGGAACCAATATGCTCTCTAAATTTAGTTTTCCAAGTAAAATCATTGCTGATAATGCTAAAACCTTTAAATAAAATAAAATGATAGAATTTTGCAGTTAATACCATATTACTTTGGGACATTCTACTGCTTATTACCCTCAGGGTAATGAGTTGGACAAATCCTCAAATAAAAGTTTGGTTAACATCATTAAAATGTTTTTAGAATAGAGAAAAAATTCATGGCACAATAAGCTAATTAATGCACTTCGGGATAAAAAATTTACTACAAAGAAGTCAATTTGCATGTCGCCATACCAACTGGTTTATGGGATGGATGTTGTTTTTCCATCCTCTTTGGGAGTTCCAGTTATGAAGATAATTCAAGAATTTCAGGTTGAGCCAAATGAAACACAAAGGACGATTAGTCAGACTATCCAGTTGCAGAAGTCCATGGAATAAGTCTACAATAAAACAAAACTCACCCAACAAAATTTCAAAAATATTTTTTATATGAGAACTAAAGCTAATGACTTCAATTTGGGTGACAAATTTTTGAAGTGGGATTCCACAAGAGAAGACAAAGGCAAACATGGGAAATTTGACAATATTTGGAAAGGAACTTACATCATTTAAGCTTTCATTGGACACATTGCATTCTTTCTTAAAGATCTAGATGGAGCAGAAATGCCTAGTGGGCCTATGAAGGTAGAATACTAAAGCATTAATTTTCTTAGCGTAAATATTTTTCTTACATCAAACCATTGTAAATATCATTGTCTTTATTATTTTTATTGGGTAACTTATTGACTGAAGTTGAATCCCATACAGAATGACCTAAGATTTGATTGATATGCTACCATAAGTACTCCAACAACAAAAGAAACCAGGTGCAGAAATTACTGAAATGTGATACTCAAGGCTACTCATCATATGTTATTGACACTTCACATGGAGAAGTGCCATCCCCAGCTAGAGCCACTACTAGGGTCCTATAATTTATAGGATCTCAAAGTGATTGAGTATTTTGTCTGAGTAATATTACATTGTAAATAATTTTCAATATGAAAATGATTTCCAGAACAATACATAAAATAAGAATTAAAAGCGTGTATATCTAAACAAAATTAATAAAGAGAATAAAAATAAAATCAGAACACCACAAAAGAAAAAATAGAGAAAATAACATTGAAAGTGCAGAAAATTAAAATTCCACTACTGATACATAGTTTTCTTTATGAAATAAGGTTGTGTGCATATTGTTTAAAAATGCCACTATGACTAGCTATTTGTTCAAATCATATATCTTAATCATGGTTGAACAATTTTGAATTTTTGTAAATTAGGTTAGAGAATAAAGATTTTTGAAACCATTTAATCTTGGTAAATCAAAAGTTAGGTAGAAAATAAAATTGAATCAAGTGTTTAATCTGAATCAATAGGAGAAATAAGTGATAGAGTAGATTATATTTTTTCATTAAAAAAAAAAGAGATATGGGTTTGCTAGTATAAATGCATCCCTATAAGAAAGAAATAAAAAATTTTAGTCTAGCAAAAGAATGGAAAATTTGAAGGGTAGGTAGATATTTTTTGGGCTTTAAAAGGATTAAAAATTTCTTATATCGTAAGTTTAATTTCATTATTTATTTAGTGCATAAAGGTATAAGTGACAAAATCACTTTATCCTAAGTTTCAAATATGTGGTGCATTAACAATATGTTTGAGCTCTTTTTTATTATATCCTAATTTTTCACTCCAATTGAAAGGACCGCTACTCGAAAAACGGTCATGTCAACTAACGTTAAGCTTCTTTCAGCTACCCACCATACGATCCACCTACTCCCTAATCGATGGTCCTGATCAGCCTTCAGCCCCCGCACTCCATCCTAGCATTACCGTCAGGGGGGGGGGGGGTGTCTGAAAAAATTAGTTTCCCACCCAAACCCATGACCACATGACCTCCTCTTCATTGTTCACACCCCCTCCACCTAAACCATTTACCGCCTAGAACCCCCCCGAAACCATCTCCCCCCCATCCTAAATACCGTCGTCCCTACCCATTACATCCACCACTCCCGTTACACCACACCTCTTGTTTGTTACCAATAAAATCCACTCCCACTGTATTTTATCCATTAAGTTCATTTAATTAAGCCTGATGATCGTTAAATTAATAGATCCATGCCATGTTCAACGAGAAAACCAACTTTTCTTATAAAACCATGAAAGTTAATCCTTTCCACCTTTACTATTCTCTATCTTCTATAGTTTCAGTTGCTTTATAGGTTTACAGTGCACCATTTTTTATCCGTTGATTTGTCTAAAAAAAAAACAACAACGCTTACATTGTCTACTTCGACGAATTACAAAACGCTTGCACATTCGTGGTAAAATTGTTCAATTCTAATTCCATTTTAGTTCCTCTAAAAACGATTGAATATGCCTCCTAAAAAGGAAAACCAGGAGGAACCATTCAATCCCTTGGTCCACCCTCCCCTAGATTTAGATCATGTTGCTCTAGCTGTTAGAGATTACAAAATTAATGAAACACAATGTGAATTTGAGTTGTTTGAAATGTACTATTGGTTAGAAGATAAACACAATGACAAATATGATGATATTAGACTCTAGGAGTCTAATTTTCCTCATTATATCTTCCCCCACACATACAATGGCCCTGATTATATCCGAAAGTTTCAAGCTTACTACATCCCCAGTCAAAGAGCCATCATTGCCCTTACTGACGATATCCTTTTCACCATTACTGCACAATAAATTGACCAGATGGTGCAAGCTCCCTCTATGGAAAATGGTACCCATTTCTCCCTATAAGCCCTTAATGAGTTATACTAGAACCTCAATTTTTCCAAAAGAGCTAAAATCTTTGACATTTTTCTACCTGAAAATACTCAACTACTAAAGAAAAACCTTCCATACCCTCCAACCATCCTCCTTGATCTGATAAAAGAGATTATAGAATTCATTGCATACATTTTTGGATACTATTATGATTAGTGGGTAGATGAACCCATTTTAGACATCCTCTCCATCTTTTCCACACACTGTAAACCATCAATCATATTCAATTTTAGCCAATTCCTCAAGCTGGGAAAATAACCCTAGAGGTTTGTTGGTTACAACTCCACAGAAAGGTGGCACATGCTACTCAAGAAGGACTCACACAACCATACATGTTCATGAAAAACTAATAGAGCAGATCTAGGAACTTACCCGTAGGTCCTACGGTTGAAGCAAACTCGCGGGGTCCAAACCTCAAAGAACCCTTCTTCCTTCTTAACTCCGAAAGACAAGAAGAAACAAGCACGAATAATTGGTTGTACAACATATATCTACTCTAAATGTTAGTGAAATCCATATGAAAAATTAGATAAACCATAATAAATTCCTAAATAACAATATTATCATATATGCAAGTAGACACTAACACGTATATTTAAACAAGATAGTTCTTTCCATATAAAAAGCATAAGGAAATAACAAGGGAGAGGGACACTAATCCTTCCTACCATCTTCGCAAGGCATCGGTCGTCCGTATCTGTCCCGCCCTTGCCTCACTAATATCCTTCCCAACCGGTGCATACGAGATGACATATAGGGAGACAGCATCTCCATGAAACAAGTGGCTTCGTAATGAATCAAAGCGCAGAGGCACGGGAATCGTACTCTGGATAGAGGATTCCACGAGTATAATATCAATAATTTTCTCCCTCTTAGCCATACACATGAGGGGGCTTGCTTACTCCCTCAAAAGTGCTTCATTGGAAACAATGGCTACATGCTAGGTGTCATGAACTACCTGAGTAACCATCAACCCAGCCCGAAAATAGGGAATTTTTATATATTTTTTAATTATTTTAATGGCATACGCGGAAAAGTGCAGTTGGACTCGCGTATACACGCGGAAAAGTCTGGGCATAATCGCGTATGGGGATTTTTACACTGTTTTTTAGTGAATTTGTCCAAGTTTGTAGGAATGGGTGCCCAAAGCCATAAAAGCAATCATGAATCATATGAAGGTGAGAAATGATGCTATAACAGATGCCCCCTAATATATGAGGTCAGAAGGGGTACATGATGGCCGAAATGTATTATGCACATAGAAAGAACTTTGCAAGGACAAGAGAGGACTTCACTAGATTTCAGCCTGCCAAAAACCAATGAAAGAAAATAGAGAGTCAACTCATGCTGAGGCGGGCATACCCATGCTCAGTCAAAAATACATCATATAGAAAGTATATAATAGATCCAAAATGTATACAAGTATAGCTGAACTGAAAGTACACAATGAATCATCTGAGCATGGCCCGGAAATATAAGTCTGAATCAATGTCCAAGTATCACATATAGAAAGCTGATCAAGGATGCTGCAACTAGATGTCTGATCATATAAGTAACTGAATCTCCAAGTACCAAATCATAAAGGGTAGATCTCATGGTACAATCATGCAACTCGGGAGCCAACATATAAGATGCTGCTGTACAGAACTGCAACATATAAGGGTGGACGACATCACTGGCAGAAACTGAATGGACTGTCAAAAGTGAACCGAGAAATGTTGATGCAACCCGAGGTCTTCACCGATCACTATGGCACAATTCTACACAATGGCAATAAATGAGCTGAAGTCGACCATGTGAGAAATCGTTGGATTACCGGTCAATGATGTATACCATTAACCAACGCGAGACAACCCACCAATAATGAAAATGAGCGTCAAGGTGCCCCAGTACAATCTGACAAGTGCGAATGAATGAGTTGAAGTCGAACACTTGAAAGAATCTACCAATCAGGAGGCAATGATGAATCCCCACCGTCGATAGCGAAGAGTCTGCCACTGATGACTGCAAACCCTAAGGTACTGACAAAAAGACTCTAGACCTTATTCCCAGAGCAATGAGTCGGAGTCGATGGGAAAAGATCTGCTGGAAGGAAGGCATTAAGGCATCCCACATCAATCCAACGCGAGTGTAACCCGCAGGCCAAGATTTGGAAGGAATCGGACGAAGTAGAGTGATGGAACCAAAACCGAAGTACGTTTCCGACATGCACAAGATGAAGCTAGCGTACGGAAGAAACCCTCTGAACCAACCAATAATGAAAGCTGACACAGAGGCGAGAAATCCACCGATAGGGTCAAATGGAAATCAAGGTACTGCACGAATCCCAAGTGTGATAATGTATGCTGACGTCGAACACAAGGGAAACCACTCAGTCAAAGACCCATAATGATGATAAAATGCTGAGCACAAGGTCACCTATCAATGATGGAAATAGGGCCAGGGTGCGGCTCTAGGTTTGCTCTCAGAGCAATGTGTCGTAGTCGATAAGAGACAAACCCGCCAGCAAGAAGTCAATGGGGACCTTCTCAAACCAGCACGAGCAAAAGACCAAAACATCTGATGTGATAGAACAAGATACTGACAAGACCGGGAAGGCCGACTGAATAATGAGTCAAGAGACACCGCAGAATGGCCGACTCTGGTTAGACTTCCCTTGAACAAAATCACGACTCATGATGACCATGGCAGTAAAAAGTGACACTGTATAAGTCTGTTATGCAGGAGGCAGAACAAACTCTCCATATGATTGGAAGAGATAACCAACCGGGGGAGGACTGACAAGTGAAACAAGGTAAAGGCTGAACCTAGGTCAAAAACTAAAACCATCCCAAATGAAGGAAATATATAAGTATATGTGCTTTGTTCAAGGGCGACAAACTGACTCTGTACTGCCATCAAAACAATGAAGATACATCCCGTTCCCGCTCTTTTTGTTATATTTGATTTTTTTGTCTTTTTCATATAATAAGCCTGAAAAAGAATAAAAGAATGCTATGGTACAATGGATAGAACGAGTATCAAGAAACAGATGCACTAGTTCTTGGGATTGGAACGATCCTATGCTCAATGCAAGGTGGCGGAAACTGGTAAGCGATACTCAGAGGAATGTTCCATCCATGGGTAAAAGGGTGTCAAGTTGCGATAGCTAAGTGCATGAAATGGTTAACTTGTACAGATAGACAAGGTCAAAAGTTGGCTTAAACATTGAGTCCAAATGAAGCCGGCTAAAGGCCAGGATAAACAAGTAGCCAATATGCAATGCAGTAATACAACTCAACAACACCAGGGAGCCTCTAGGGTTATAGCCAGAAAAATGATAGTGAGGAAGAAGAAGAATGAAGCTTCAACACGTAAGTCATGGCGGGACTAAAGAGGACTCCCGAGCCTACATAAAACGTAGCATGGGCAACAAGTGATAGCGAGGAACTAACTAAGAAGCCCATGTAAAGGAAGGCTCTACCATCAAGTCATGATTAAATAATCGGCGAGTGAAATGGGTGTAATAGTCATGACCTGATGGGATCGACCCTATGGCAAGTGATCAGTATGGGGGCTAGTATGTAAGATGCAGCGGAAAGTGATTTCCCTAACCTATATGCCAGTGAAGATCATATACCTTCCGTGCCGAGTCAGTAATCATGGAGCAAAAAACGGGGAAAAATCTCAAATTCATCAAAATGTACCTGAAAACATACCAAACTAGGAAATTCCAAGCATCCAGGTTATGCAGCTTAAGATAGATCGAAAAAATAAGCATAACAAATTTTTGCGAAAATTTTCAACTTTTTTAGCTATAAATAGACAAATTACCTCATATTTGGTTCATTATTACATTGCTGATTTGGAAAAAAGTGCTCTGGAGCAAAAAAATTCTTTCGTCAAATCAGGAGCAACCGACCGTCAAATCGCACCGAATTTGTCAGGTAAGCTCATCAATCATCCTTGCAAATCATTTTGTCTATTCATAAATTAAAATTTAGAGATTTTCACCATAGAAACCCTTGCTAAAAACCACGGGTTTGCGGATACGCGGGTTGGTAATGATGAAGTCGCGTATATACGCGACTGTGCACAGACAAAGTCGCGTATGCGCAGGCCCGAATCAAAAATGCGTAGCTAATGAAGGATTTATTGAATTTTGACAGGATGACTATCTCATGGAGAGAGCGTGAACACAGTGCAATTGATCAAGAAGTCATGCGAGATCGAGCATCGCTAAATATTCTTCGGAATTGCGGATTGCTCAAGTTTTTCAAAATGCCAAATATGAAAAGCAATGTCCGGTTGCTAGAAATGCTCATGAATTATTGGGAACCGGAAGAGGACTGCTTTATGATAGATCAGATTCCAGTACGCATTGAAGTGGAAGACATATATTTTATCACTGGACTCTCCCGGAGGGGAGAACCAGTAGACTTGCACGGGAAGCCCCTGGGAGGGCTAACCGTGGAAGATTACGTCCACGTGTATTGCGTAGAGGGTTCCAAGAAAGTTGGAACTCAAATTGCAATTAAAGATTTAAGGGATTTGCACATGAAAATCCTCCTTTTCACCATTGGCAGAGTGGCAGGATCTGCCTCCCTACACCAGGCGTCCAAGACGCAAATGAGCATAGCAGTGGAATGCTTAACTCATGTATATGATTGGTGCACAGCCCTATTACTAAACATGAAGCAACAATTGACCTCAATCCGTCAAGCAAAGACAAAACACTTTGGATACGGTACAATTTTGATGACATTCTTCTTTGAGAAGATACCAGCATTGAGACCCAGAGTCATCTCTACCATCAACAACCCTAGAGATCCAAGAATTGCTCGTTGGGCAGACATGATGAAGAGATTAGGGGGAAGTGAAGTTCCCCGGACCACTTGGGATGATGAGTTCTTCCTTTGGTGGGGAGAACAAATCATCACTGTGGACGACTATCCCTATGCCGGGATGGACTTTCGTGGAGATCCAGATCTTGTTCTTCCACCAGGCACAGCATGGGGCACAGTCGGTAAGTTTGCAAAATTTTTTGACTTATATAATTTTTTGGATTTTTTCAAATATGTATGAAAAAATGAAAAACAAACATGTTTTTGATTGGATTCATAATGACTTACAATGTAAACATGATCATGATACAGATATTGGACCAGTTCGACCTGAGGGTTTCCCACGCCACAAGCGTCGCAGGGGCGAAGCAGATATAGTGGATTCAGACAGGACCCTCCAGGCTGTACAGAGGAACTTGGAGGGGTTAACCCGCCAAATACCTATGGTTGCCGTGGAAGATCTGCCGGAAGCCATCCAGAGACGGGTGGTAGGAGTGCCCCGAGACTGGGTACGGTTATTCCGCCGAGTTGCCACCGCGATCATGTTCTATAGGAACACAACTTCTGGGCAGGGACCTCAGGAGTAGATAGATATTATGTATCAGATGACTGTATATTTTTTGAGACTGAACATGATCGGGCATAAGCCCAAATTTTGTATGACCTTATGGATCCAAATTTTGTAAAGTTTTTGAACACTTTGATGATATATATACAACGATGTTTGATGTGATGTGATAAATGTATCAAAATATATGATGTTTTTTATGATTAAATTTTATTGTATGGAATGATTAATATGCCAATCCAGTGCCTGATTAGCTAATGAGTCTGCCAACCAATTGTCAGCTCGAGGAATATGAATGAAAGTTAAAAATTGAAATGATATTTGTAACAAACGTACCCTCAAGAACAACCGTAGTAAAAATGGATCTCGAACCCGATAAGTATTGTTCAACTGCGACACCACCAGCTGAGAGTCCAAGAAAACTACCAACGAATCAACACCCAAAGATATTGCCTCCGAGAGTAGATAAACAACTACAGTGTATTCTGCTATATTATTGGAAGCAGGACCAATGCAGACCCCTCTTGATACTAACAGCTGACCGGATGGATAATGAAGCACCCAAGCCGCGGAAGCTAAGTTCCGGGTGTGTCTACTAGCACCATCGGCGAAACCAAAATGACTCATGACATCCGACACAACCTGCCAAAGTAGATCAAAAACATCACCAACTCATCAAAGATCGAAAATCAACCAGATATGTACAAAGCAAAACTACTATATACAAAAGCAACATGCCAGGCCAAAGCCTAGGCATAATACTTCTTCAAATAGAGCCCATTTTGGGGCTCCGGCAACTCGTTCCCTTCGAAATCAACCAAGGTATATGCTCCTTTCTTAAGGAATTTTTTAACGATATAGGGGCCATACCACATAGACTTAAACTTTCCTGCCCCTAGGGCATATTTTTCTTGGGCATAGACCAAAACAAGGTCACCTTCCGAAAAAACCCTGGGTTTGACCGCCTTATCGTACTGAACTTTAACTCGGTTTTTATGTGCTTCATTCATTGTGGCGGCATCCCGACGCTGCTCATCGAGATGTTCCAGATGAAGGAGGCGTTCTTCAAGACGAGAAGTGTCAGGAAGAAGTTCAACAACTAACTTAAGAGAAGGAATCTCGCATTCAATAGGAAATACGGATTCCACCCCGTGCACTGGATGAAACGGAGTAAAGCCAGTTGCAGTTTTCACTGATGTCCTGTATGCCCAAAGTGCAGGATATAGCATAATATGCCAGTTGGATCTAGATTTATCAATTGTCCTTTGAAGAATTGTCTTCAAGGATTTATTCACGGCTTCCACTTGCCCATTGGCTTGAGGATAATACGGAGATGAATGCTCCTGCCGGAAACCCAATTTGAGAGCCAACTCAACCATCATACTATTCTGAAAATTACTGCCATGATCAGTGACAATCTCTCTAGGAATACCAAAATGAGCAATAACCTGGTTGAAAAGAAAAAGAGCTGCAGTCTCACCATCATTCCCAAAAGTAGGCATAGCCTCGACCCACTTCATAAAGTAGTCTACTGCTACAATAATGTACTTGTGACCTTTAGCCGAAGGCGGGTTACAAGTAGTATAATCAATACCCCACTTTGTAAAGGGACCGACAGTAATGACTGGAAAAAGCGAAGCTGGATGAGCGCGCATTTTTCGAGTATAGACTTGACACGGATGACACTTTTTGACCGATTCGATACAATCTTTGAAAATCGAGGGCCAAAAGTACCCAGCACGCAAGATTTTTTGGGTTGTAGCAAGCCCAGATAAATGACCCCCACAAGCTCCACTGTGGGAATCATTCAGCACGACCTCGGCTTCTTTAAGAGTTAAGCAGCGTCTTAGGATTGAATCAAACCCTCGACGGTATAAAGCATCACCAATAATCAAATAATTCTTGGCCAAGTGACGCAACTTATGACGCTCATCTTTCGAAAAAGTAGAGGGAAACTTCGCAGTCTGGAGATACACAATGATATCTCCGTACCAAGGATCCTGTGAAGAGATAAGAAACAAATGTTCATCTGGAAAGGATTCATCATAGATCATCTCTTCCCCACAGGGCAACTCGGAGATCAATTCCGCGAAAACCAATGATTTCTTGGACTTGGCAGACATAAACTCAAGATCAAATTCTTGTAAAATCACAATCCATCTATTGTATTTGCCCCCAATCACTCGCCTACTGAGGACAAACTGAAATGGATTGGCTACTGCCAAAACATAAGTTTTGCGAAGAATAATGTAATGCCGGAGTCGCTGCACAGCATGAACTGCTGCTAAAGCTAACTTTTCTATCGGAGTGTACCGGAGTTCAGGTCCTACCAAGCCTCGACTAAGGTAGTATATAACATGCTCTGCAAGAGCATCATCCTCCTGAACCAGAACCATACCAATAGTAGATTCTGCTGCTGCCAGATACAAAAGGAAATCCCTGCTATAATCAGGTGGACTCAATAAAGGAGCAAAGGTCAATGCTTTCTTCAAAGCATCGAATGAGCGTTGAGCGTAGTCGTCCCAAAGAAATGGAACTCCCTTCTTCAACAATCTCATAAATCCCTTTGTAACTTCAGCATAATTTATGATGAATCTCCGAAGAAAATTAGACTTTCCTTGTAGACTTTTAAGCTGACAGATAGAAGACGGGGGAGGCAATCGAAGTATTGCCTCAACCTTGAAGGGATCTAGCCTAATCCCTTCCCTAGACACAATGAATCCCAATAACCGGCCGGATGTAACCGCGAAAACACACTTGTTTGGATTCAATCTAATCTTATAGAAACAACATCGTTCAAATATTTGCCGGAGGTGAGCAGGATGATCCATCCTCTTTCGAGAATGAGCAGCTAAATCATCCAAATATGCCTCAATAATCTTTTTGATGTCGTGGAAGGCATATGACATGGCCTGCTGAAAGGTAGCCCTAGCATTTTTAAGACCAAAAGGCATCTTCTTGTATGCAAATGTACCCCAGGGACAAATAAAGGCTGTCTTATGCTGATCTTCAGGACGGATAGTAATCTGATTATATCCGGAGAAACTGTCCATGAAGGAGAAAATCTCATTACCGGCACACTCGTCAATGATCTGATCGATAAATGGTGTGGGGTAATTATCTTTAGGACATGCTTTATTTAGGTCTCTAAAATCGATGCAAACTCGAATCGTTCCTTGCTTTTTATCTACGGGAACGGGATTTGAAACCCATTCAGTCAAAGGAACAGGGAAAATGAATCCCGCCTTAAGCAGCTTCTCAACCTCAGCTTTGATAGCTGCTGCCTTCCTAGGATTGACCGGATGAAGTTTTTGCCTCACCGGCTTAGCGTTTTCATAAGTCTTGATCTCATGCTGGACAATAGATGGATCTATACCAGGAATTTCCTCATAAGACCAAGCGAATACATCCCTATACTCTTTAAAGAGCTCGGTGTAAATTTGAACCTCTTCACGGGAACATTCAGCTCCGATGAAGACATTCTCGATAATATTGGGATCCCTGGAAATGTTCACCGAGATAGTAGGAGAAATCACAGCCATGTTCCCTTCAGCATAAACCTGTGTTGGTGCTAAAGGGTTCAAGACTGGGTGAACAGGACCAGGAGACGGAGGACTTGGGAAACTAGCTTCAACTTCGCTCAAATCAGGTAAAAAATAAGACCGATGATGCAAGTCATCCCACGGTCTATCTATACCAGTCATGGCTTCCAGGATGGCCTCTTCAGATGGAAGAGTGGTATCAAGGCAATCCTGGGCCGAAGAAGAACTAAGTGTCCAAGCCGGAGCCACATCTCCATCCAACTCTTCCGGTGAAAGAGGAGCTGGACTGGATTCTGCAGAGTCAACAATAGACTGATAAGAAATCTCAGCTGCAGACATCGAAAATGCCATTCCACCCACTTGACCTTCCGCTAATGTGGCAGTAGGGGAAGGTAAGGTCCAAGGGTCTGAAAAATAATGAGTTCTGAAGAACTCTCTTCGAAGAGGAGCCTTGGAGGATGAAATTGCATTTATATGAACCGTAGGAGGAGGAATATCGAAAGTACCCATCAAGGAAGAATACATTCCAACCCCTAAATTCTCAACAAGCGCCTTAGTATTATCCAACTTTGGAACAGATGAGTCAGTAGACGCATTCGGGTCTACAGGAGGACAGTCCAGTTGATCCACTGTAACAATCCTCCCTTCGTGGGGGAAACATATAATCCAAAATAATGAGGATGCAATGGCATCCATCTCATAAATCCAGTTTCTCCCCAACAGAAGGTTGTAGTCCAAGCTTGCGTCAACTACCTCAACCTCTATATTGACAGTTTTGCCCCCAACACAGATGGGCAAAGCTGGGACAATACCATGGGGTTTGTGAGAATGACCATCAAACGCAGTCAGAAGAGTGGTAGATGGAACAACTTTGGGAGATCCAATTGTCTTCCAACATGTGAGAGACATCACGCATGTGGAAGCACCCTCATCAACAACCGTTCGAAAGATATTACACTTCTGGTACGATGATTTAATATGAAAAGCCATGTGATGGGGGAGTCTCTTCTTAAAATTAGACATATCAAAAGTAATCAGAAGATAATTTTTTGGATCAATAGCCCCAATGGCAGTGAGCAAAGCACTGCGCTGAGCCGGACAAGACTGGAGTACCTCTAAAGCCGACATAGCACAAGGACTCTGCGCCAGATCTTCCACAATCGAGTAGTTCTGGGCAGCCCTAGCATTTGGATTAATCGTTGATCGCTTAGAAGATGCTTTGGGCATCCGAGGCATAGACTCAACAGTAGGCTTCGTAATGTGAAGCGGCTCAGTAGCATCAGGAACATCCTTAGCTTTCGAAGACTCTTCTCCGCCATAATCACGGGATCTCGTAGCAATATCCGCGTGAGCACTCATCATGAAAATGTTCGATGGAATTTCCCCTTCCTGGGTGCCCCCAGAGGAAGCCCCAGGATTTTGATTCGCGCCAACAACTAATTGTTTCCCTTGGGGAAAAGGGTTTGTTAACACAGCCTGGGAACTAGAAGAACCCTGCTGGGCTAACAAGCACTGCGCATCCTGAATTTTAGGGCAAAGGTGCGTAAGATGGTCTCCAGCACACAGCTTGCATGGAAACTTCACTTTCCTTTTCTCCTTTGGACCCTCACCAACATGCTCGTTGGTTTTATTCGCATTACCCTTCCCGTTCTTGCCCTTTTTCTTATTATTTCATCCCTTCTTCTTCCCTTCGGATTGTTGATTTCCTTTGGGATCAGAAGCTTGGACAACATTTATGGACAAAGACTGGGAAGGTGATGACTCAGCAGGCACAGCCTGACCAGAAGGAGCAGATTGCAAAGACAACTGCTGCAATTGAGTAAGCAGGCTGGCTGCACCACTATTGATCGATCCAATCAGTCCGTCACCATGAGGACCGGCTTAGTTTTAGATAAATCTAATTTGGAGTGAGGAGCATTGGGCAGATACTTATGGAGGACCCTAGATTGAGAATAGATCAACTCAAGCTGCTGGGCCCTAAAAATGGCCTGCTCCTCGGAAAATACCCCGGAGAGGGATACATCTTTCGAAATATCTGACTGCATGGATTTCAGAAACCATTCCAAAAGGAATTCACCTGGAATATGAGCTTTAATAAGCCTCTTCCTTCTTCTCCATTCCTGAATATGATCAGAAATGTGGGTTGTGTCGTCCTGCTTAAAATTGGCTAGGAGTTCAGTCCCAGCGTCATATCGGACAGGCAACTGAAAATGGTTTAGAAATGTAACATCCAGTTCTCCAAATGTAGCAAAACTGCCCCCAGTTAGCTCAATATACCATTTGGCAGCGTTTCCAGTTAGGGTGCGTTGAAATAATCTCAACCTAATCGAATCATCGATCAGGGAGTTCGAAGATCACCATAAATGGAAGGTAGTGATGTGGTCAGCCGGATCTTCTCCATTCTTGCCTTCAAACTTTGGAATGTCTGAAGGAAGTTTGGTGGGAACCGGAGGCCACCCCGGACCATAACGAATCGGATCATTAGTCAACTTCGACAGATTTGGAAATTTTAACGTTGCCAGAAAAGGTAAGCGAGGCAGAACCTGAGGATTCCATCCTTGATGAGATGGATTCCCAACATTCTGAAAAGAATACCCTGGATTTGATGAGGCACCAGGTTGCCAAAAAGGACTCGTAGAAAAAGGAGAAGAACCTCCTCCCAACGCAGAGTTACCAAAGCCCAGACCAGTTCCCCCCGCTAAAGTATGAAATGAAGAGGAAAGCCCCTGATAGGGGTTCCAGGCATTAGAAAGAGGAGAAAAGGTCTGATAAGCACTCGACGGCGGGAGCACATTCTCGAGACCACAGAAATCGATTCCCCCCCCCCCCTCGCTCTCCCCATCGGTAGTGAACAAGGTTCCACTCCGCAAAAAGTGGTCGACCCCGACCTCCGCACCAAGGATTGAAACTTCCGGGTCTCGGAAGTAAATAGAAAGCGACCCTAAGAATGATTGAACCAGAATGTGCCTAGTTCCAAAGGGGAACCCATGAAAAGAAGTCGCACCTGCTCAGCGTCATGGAAGACATGGGTGTAGATCCATCACAAAGAAATTTAAAAGGAAAAAAAGAGGGAATCCTCACTAGTGGGCATTCAAACAAAAGGGACCGTAATATAAAGCATGATTGGGTGAACCAGAGTCAAAGCAAAGACCACCAGGTTAAATCGAAGATAAATCAGTAAATCAATAGTGCCCCTCCCTCAACAGAGTAGGAGTCTGAATGCCTGCAGCACTCACAGCAGAAGCCGCGTTCCCAGTCGTGGCCATCGAAAGGTATGAATGATACGGAAGATCTTCCGGTCTCTCTGACTCAGGTCTGATGTATTGAACAACGAACGGATACTCAGGAGGAAGAGGAGATGGACCTGACGCAGGAGGTTCAGGTACTTCTTCAATTTGAAAATCTTCTTCCCGAGGAAATAAAACTCGCGAGGTGAGCGGAACGCTCCTCTCGGAACCGACACCAGAATCAGCTATAAAACCTTCAGACCCCTGTGGAGGATCTCTCTCCACTGCGTCAGACATCACAAGGTGGTAACCACCTGCTAAATCACTCCTATGCCTTCTCGAAGAAGGCTCTGGACTCTCGGGAGACAACCCCCGGATTCTCCTCGATCGACGAGGTGCTTGATCAACCACTTTTATAGATTTTAAATTAGACTCAAAAAAGTGAAAAGCTAGGCAAGCTAGGAGCAAAGAGCACTCACTATAAGAAAAATCCCTGAGATACAATCAAGCAAACAGCCTTCAAGTATTTCCGCTCCGGGTGATGAGGACCGGACACCAAAATACAGGAAAGAGAAATATAGGGCCTCCTGAAAGCAGTCTGGGATAATTACGGCCCAGAACAAATAGCAAAGGTATCAGAAACAGTTACGCTGACCTCCTAACGACAGCCTTTTCCGGCTCAAGCACCCAAGCTTCGCAAGGGCACCCCCCAGAAGTACTGTTGAAAGTGATGCGACGTCTGCCTCAGGTACCACAGGTATTCCCCCCCGTAGTCACCTGTGTGGAACCTATGAGTGGCAACTATGGGCACCAATCCATGTCAGAAGCCGGGCGGAACGGTCTTGAGGTCAGATTCAGCTAATCAGAGAGGGGGTATCCCTCTTCTCAGCCTTCACTTCCCCTCGCGCTTGACTCTCTGGAGGAGAGCTTTCCCGGTCCACCTAACGGAGTTGGATTCCGCTCAATTAATCAACTTCTATGTTTTGTTTGAGCGGCCTTGGAGAGTTAACTCTCCACTCACCTAATCCAAGGCCCTACAACCTATCTAGTTGGTGTATGACACTTAGAAAACTTGCTAGTTGATTTTAAATTAAATCGCTTATTTTAATTGGCTGTTATGTTAAGTCAAAGGGATGCGGAAATGAAACTTATGGTGTTTTGACGCAGAAAGAAATTAATAAAAACCAAACTACATGCAAATGCAGTTATTGTCTTTCGATGAAAATCAATTTCTACACAGGTTCTACGAGATTAAAAATTGTATTCTTCTTTTCAGATCACAAACTCACACTCACAAAAACTATGAAAATGACTAAATGCTTAAGTGCACCTGATGCAAATCACTACAAGCATGCAAATTCTAAGATGCAAAATCTCCTAAAGCAGAGTGAAATTTCCCAAAAGTCCTTCATTTTTATCTCTTTTTGGTTGTCCAGAAAGCTAGTTCCCAAAATCAAGAACTCTTAATATGAAGACACCAAAAATGCTTAAAAAACAAGAGGAAGAAATCAATGACAACTCCTTTCCAAAATCAAGCCAAAATCCAAAGGCAAGAAACCTCAACAAAGCTTCAAAAGATACAAAGAAACGAAAACAAAAATGCAAAAACAAAAGCAAACAACAAAGAAAAATGTTTTTTGAGCTTTTGAATTTTATAAGGGAAGAGTTCGAAAAGACCAAGCAAAACTATAAAACCCCAAGCCAAACAACACTAAATTTCAAGCAAAAACTTCAAAAATGCTCCAAATCTTATAGGGCTAACTAGTAGCAAGATCAATATGAGCAAAATAAGACAAGAAAACTCAGCCACTCAGCCTAGAAGAATAGTACAACCTTGCCGCAAACAAAAACTTCAAAGAACCAAGAAAGACTCTTCAAAAGTTGCAACAAGACCTAGCCGACTGAACTCAAGAAAACCAACCAAGAAACGGGCAAAAATCGTAGTGCAAAGCAAAACACAAAGATAGGAAAGAGTAAATGAGCAGGAGCTCTCTGTTCTGATGAAGCAGAATAGCCAAGAATCCCCAGAAAGAGATCTTGGTACTCGAACCAGAAGTGCCAGCACCAGAAACAACACTTTTCCAAAAAGACTAGTTTTCGATCAAACAAGAGAGAGAAAAGACCAAAGACCACTTTCTTCACAATCTAGAGGGTACAAAGACACTGGAGGAATAGGTCTCCACAGACAGAAAGGACTAAAAAGTCAAGAAATCCAAAATTTCAAAATCTGCCTAGGTATACGCAACTTCACAGTTTAGCAACAAGCGTGCATACACGACTGTGCTAAAGGAAACCCGCGTATACGCGACTCCCTTTAACAAAAAATGCGTGTATACGCGACTGTGTGCAGACAAAACCGCGTATATAAAGGTAGATAATGAAAAACAAAAAGGATCAAGCCTGGATAAGAAACCAGGACTTCAGTCTGACTGAGAAAGAGTAAACTGGACTGGAAATAAAAGTTAAAACTGTTGGAAACCTATCAAACAGCTGAAACCACCCAATAGGGGAATCACAAGAATGCGATCCCCAGCGGAGTCGCCAGTTCTGTTTCGGGGAAAATCACCCTAGAGGTTTGTTGGGTTACAACCTCCACAGAGCAGGGCATGCTACTCAAGAAGGACTCACACAACCATACATGTTCATGAAAAACTAAATAGAGCAGATCGAGGAACTTACCCGTAGGTCCTACGGTTGAAGCAGATCCCGCGGGGTCCAAACCCCCAGCAACCCTTCTTCCTTATTAACCTGAAAGACAAGAAGAAACAAGCACGAAGAACTGGTTGTACAACATATATCTACTCTAAATGTTAGTGAAATCCATATGAAACATTAGATAAACCATAATAAATGCTTAAATAACAATATTCTCATATATGCAAGTGGACACTAACACGTATATTTCGGGAACAAGATGGTTCTTCTAGTATTATAAATAGCATGTACAGAAACAACAAGTGGAGAGATCACCTGAATCCTTCCACGATCTTCGAGCAGACTGTCGTCTGGATCCGTCCCGCCCTTGCCTCACTAAGATTCCTTCCGAACTGGTGCATACGGGATGACATATAGGAAGATGAGCATCTCCAGGAAACAAGGGTTTCCTGTAATGAACTGGGAAGTGCAGGAGGCACGGGAATTCAGACTTGGATAGGGAATACCAACAGAGTATAATATCAATAATTTCTCTCTCTCCCTTAGGCCATACACATGAGGGGCTTTTATACTCCCTCAAAGTAGTTTCAACAATTGGAAACAGTTGGCCATGTGCTAGGGTGGTTGAACTACCAGAGTAACCGTCAACCCAGCCCGAAAATAGGGAATTTTAATATATTTTTTAATGATTTTAATGGCATATGCAGGAAAGTGCATGTGGACTCGCGTATACACGCGGAAAAATCTGGGCATAACCGCGTATGGGGATTTTTACACTGTTTTTAGTGAATTTTGTCCAAGTCTGTAGGAATGGGTGCCCAAAGCCATGTAGCAAGCAATCATGAATCATGAAAGTGAGAAGTGATGCTATAAAATTCTAACAATTCCCTGGTAGACATCATCCATGATCGATTCATTAAATTTCAAACCAAGGAAGTGTTTAAATACTCCTATATTTTAGTATACATGTTTTTGTATTATCAGGTAGATATATTTGGAATATTGATGAAGATTTAAACCAGCAATCAATCATCTTTTGGAAAAAATTGGCAATCAAAGAGAAGAAGGAATTTTCATGCAAACAATTCTTTGAACTGTTTGTACATCCATCCATGAGTATTCTAAGCATTACAACTGAACCTAGAATAGGTGAAGACATAAATAAGATACTACGTTTGTTAGATCATAGGCCAAGACAAGAGACCGGTACTTGTACCAAAATTACATGCAGATAAGAGTCTATGGGTGAGAATGCTCCTATAAACTCCCAAAATTCCTCCCCATGAGGATTTTTTCTCTTGAGTATATCAGATAGATGTTGAATGCTGATGAAATTCACATTGTATCAGCCAAGAAGAAATCCCAATTTAGGATTAAACATAGATTTGGCCCTTTATTTGTCATAGCAGGTCGGCAGGGGAAGAAGCAGATAAGATATTAAAAGAGATGAATTTTAGCCTGAGCTTCACTTGGTCCTATGACCCTCTGCAAAGAATTTCAAAGCTAAGAGTAGAGAATAAAACTAATCCCTACATACATACCTAGAGGCCTGAGATCGAAAAGTATATGAACCGTTTGGAATGAGCTGAAAACACATTGCAGGAAGCTGAGGAGAAGCTAGTATCAACATCAACTTCACAAACTCTTGTCCCATAGTAAAAAGTAGGGAAAAGGAAAAGAGAAGAAGAGTCACCTTCAGTTTCTGATACTGCAAGTAAAGAATTCAAAATAATGTATAGAAAAAGGACAAGTTGAATCCTAAAGCTAACATAGATAGAAAAATCAGAGAAAGAATTTTCTATGATCACCAAAGAAACACCTTCTTATTCTCAAGTAGGTGGCTAATACATTGTTTCTCCCACTACTTCTTCGATATCTCATGATCAATAGCAAGATATTCAGACAATTAAGGTTGTCCAAGGTGAGAAGGAGAAGACAATTTTTGACAAGTTCATAGAGATAAAGTTAAAAAATGAAATATTGAAGAACATCACCTATGCCGAATTCTGGAAGAAGACTTCCAATTCTCAAAGCAGGTTCTTGTCATTATTTGATTAATAGAAGGGTAAGATGCAGATGGCCTTCCTTGAGGCCCAAATTCCATAGCCAAATTCAACATCTGACTACAACAAGACAGCCTTTGAATTCGACATAAAGGACATTCATCCCATTGATCAAATGGAGATGCACAAGAAGACAGGTGAAATGATCTCTTCAAATTTGACTAACACAACAATGAATCTTTCCAAATTATGGGTTTATTTGTCCAGTCACAATTGAAAATGGAGAATATCCAGTCACAGTTGAAAATGGAGAATATCTCTTCTCTTGCTAAGGATACAAGGATTAAATCCTTAGAATATTTGGTCGTCAATATAGGATATGATCCCTCAAATATGAAGGATGTACAAGAGATAATAAAAAATAATAATGTTGACATAGAAGCATTGAGAAAACAACTAAATTTTTCAGCTACTGAAGACCCTCTTACCAAGGATATTGAGGAAAAAGAGACCCATAAGACTTATACGATGAAGCTCATCATGGAGCAAAATGCACAGATAAGACAAATGGAGACCAAAATGGAAAAAATGATTAAAGTAAAGGAGAAAACTGAAAATTTTTCCATGGTTCCATTGGATGTTTTACCTCTTACAACCATTCCTACAACTACATCATCTACTCCATAGACTACACAGACAGCAGATAGTGCAGAATAGTTGACAAAGGCAGTGGAAAATCTGTCTATTCAGATAGAAGAGATTAAGAAGTTGTAGGATTAGGTTAAAGTATTTCAATACCAGAGGACAAGAAGTGAATCTTATCATTCAGCAGAAGCACACAGAGGTTAGAAGTTGATAGAAAGATTGCACAAGTGAGAGAGAGAATCAACAATAGGAATGAGTTTACCCAAGCCAAGGAAATCATCTGAGAAGATATCCTAAACCCCATTACTGAGATCTAGTCCTGCATCCATATTATCTTTGAGAAAAAGGAATTGATAAAAAGAGAAACTAGTGTTATCACAAACATCAAATAGTAGCCTGGAAATATGCCTACAACAACAAAAATCATCGTCAAGTTCCTGAACTCCAAGAACAAATATGAATTGGATGATTTGGGAGTAGATGATAGAATAGAAACCATCATGGAAATGAAGAGGATTCTTAATAAGAATAATATAGCTTTCTCTTTCTTCTTTCGTTCAACCGAACAAATTCACTGCCAGATAGTAGTTGGCCGCATTGTTCAATGCATTGGTGAGCGTCTGCCTTATTTGTTTATGATTAATGGTAAGTTTATAACTCATTAATATTATTTAAAGAAGTTGAAGGGAATTGCAAAGGACAACACCAAATTCTCCAGCATTAAAGGAAGAATGACAGGAAGAGCATTTTTAGAAGATATGAATAATGAATTCTTCATCCAACATGAGGTGAATCATATCTCTGTGGTAAAGCGCACTTTTTCTAGATACAATGAAGTCGATAATATTTACCAAAAGGTGATTAAATTTACCCTCCCAGATGAATATCGATGAGATAAACTCTGTGAATTACATCATTAATTCATAATTAGGAGACAATTAGCTCAACCAGTGCATCAACCAACACATTAGCTAGCGCAGCCCAGAAATAAGTCCATTTAGTAATTGTTTCCTCCAAAACAACGCCAGATTTCCAGATTATTGTACACCTAGCCTACTATTTTGTAACGCTTATATTTTATTTATTATATTACGCTAATAATACACTGTCAGTTGACACAACAATTTTGTATATCCTTTTTGTAAATTAGTATAAATGATTCGATGTTCAAAGTATTATGGGTTGATTACTGACTACATTTTTTTGTTGAGCATTGTAATTTACAATTTCCTAGAGCATCAATAATACAATGAATTTTCACAATATTGATGTGGTGTATTTACTGGTGGTGTTTTTCTTCTGTAACTATGTTATTTAACTGTTTTTCATTTCTATGTAAATCTAGAAATCTTAATTACATAGCAGAAACTGTGATGAATAGGATATGTTAAATAGAAAACCTTATTCTGGCTGTTTTCAATTTACATGTTTTCTACTAAGGTCGATTGAAGAATACTTCATTGTATTAAATCCCTACTGAATTCCATACTTCTTCTATTTTCATAATCCACTTAGAATTCTAAAAGATCCATTTAATGTAACCTATCTTTCCCTATGAGACTCCTTCAAACATTGATGTAGCTCCAGTTAAATATTTAGACTCCATATCCCAATGGGAATATAGCCATTTAATCAACCAAAGAATTAAAATCAAACAAAAAATCAAGTATTGTAATAACTAGCCTAAAATTCGCTAAACAAAAAGTTAAATTTTACAGAGATATCCCTCTCTAAAGCTGGTAGGGGTAGATACCACCTTCCAAAGTGGTTTTGATGTTGTCCTATGTGTTTATTATCACAATCTTGTAAATTACAAAACAATAACACATGCATAACCCTAAATTCAATGAAAGTGAGGTAAGGCACTACCTACTTGCAGACACATTTTTGAGATAGGATCCCTCAAGAGAATTGATAAACTCATCATGATGTTGAGGATGATTAATTTGATGACATGGAGAAAATAAGTGTTCTCTAGGTGAAATTAAGATGTCATAGAATTCAAGTGCAAAAACCCTAATTTCAGAAACCCTAGTTTCAAATTGTCCATGGGTTTTATTGAGGACACAAGGACCTAAGGTAGCCATTAGCAGGAGTTGAAGTGCCTCACTTCCCTGGAAATAATTTAAACCTTCAAATGGGGAGCTATTGAAGTTCGGTGGTTTCATGTGATTAACTAGCAAAAGTCTATAGTAATTATTTGCGACAATTCGATAAATACTAGTGAGAATATTATTAATTTTCTCAAATGTTTTCACACTAATATATTTAAAATCCAACATATTAGATTCTATAGATTCCCAAGGATGAAATGAATTGACTATAAGGGTCTCAAGCAATAGATATGTTAAGTGATTGGCTTGTAAAGAATCATCGTCTTGTACCTTATTGCAATCTATACCGGCTGGGAAACAATAAAAAATATTTGAGACAATGGTTGGTTTCCTCCCTCGAGTGAAAAACATAGGGTATATAGGTTAATGCATATTAGTTGTTAGGGGAAAAAAAGACATGCTCAAAGAAACATCACGCGAATCATAGGCTTGCCAATATGAGTTGGCATCTGACACGGTTATGTTGAGAGGAATGTGGTGTGAGGAAACCTAAATTGAATTGGTTTAGGGTTGTCATCAGGATTGTGAGAACTTGACATACCCATTAGTGGAATCTAAAATTCGTTAACTTCCTGATGAGTCCCTGAATATTCGAAAGGTGTGTCATCGAATTTTGGTGGCTTCATATGATAAACAGATAGATGCCAATGGAAATCAGTAGAGGTATGATTGAATATGTCTTCAAAAAAATTATAGTCATTGAAGCCACCAATTTTATTAGGTTGGTTATCTAGTACATTAGGATTTTCTTGGATTAAAGGTGAGGATGAATTGGCGAGAGAAAAATCCTGATATTTTCAGGACATGAGGTCTCTTTACTTTCCGGTTAAGAACTGCAGGTGGAAGAGATTGGAAATACGAGATTCATCATTATCATAGCATGATAGTAAAAAATCACCCTCGTGTTCATCATGGAAACCAACATCAGCAGGAGAGAGTTATGAATGATTTTCAGAAATCACTAGTGCGGTAGACTCATGAAATGAATGAGGTAATAATGGATGAAAAAATTTGAATGAGGGGGTACCAATCATACCAGTAATTTTATCTCACACATTAGTGTCATTCAAAGGGAACAATGAACTTGGATGATTGCCATGGTCTATGGATTTCGTAGGAAAATCAATTTCATATGAGACAAGACCCAGGTAATAGCTGATAGGTGCATGATATTTAGGACTAGACCTAGGCATATGTTCAAAAGACTTAATATTGGTTTCATTAACAAGGACATATGTTAAATCAAATTGGTTTTCCAAATTTTATTTGATAGGGTGTATGAAAGATTAGTAGGCGATACAACATGGTTCATTTCCATGCAAGCATCTTCCATAACATAAAACCTTTGTGAAAAAAACTTCGTTAGGTAGTAAATCAGGAGGAGGATAAGAAAAGGAAAAAATATTGATTTCCTCCTTCGAGGCTTGAAGTTGTTCCAGAATTAGAGAGACATGCAGGACAATATTAGGGAAAAAATATAGAAAATTAGTAACTTGAATATTATCATGATAGTCATAAGGTTTGCGATTCGCTTCATATTGAATATGTTCCAGAGACGGGAAAGTGAATTGTTTGAATTGTTCAATTAAATATTCCCAATCAAAATCTCTTTCAGGGAACTCAAAAAAAGGATGAACAAATCCAATAGAAAATTCCTCTAGAGATTCTGCAGGTTTCATTCTTATTTCATTTATCCTTGTTAACGCATCTTGAAAATTGTACCTGTGAAAATCTTGTTGAAGCTCACCGATGAGTTACTCGAACAAATGGATGGAAGTTTTTCGCAATGTGTGGCACCATTTCTTAACGCGACCGTTAAGGGGGAGGGAGAAAATCACACAAGAAAGCTCGTCATCATTGATTTTGTAATATTCAAAAAACTAAAGAAAATTATAAAGGTTCTTGGTTATGGAAATTCCATTCTCACCATCGAACTTTAACTGATACAAGTGATAAAGAGGCTCATCAGGGATTAAGCATCAACAAATAGATAATTTCGATAAACATGGAGAACGATTTGGGGACGATCGATTTATAGATATGAGACTAAAATGCAGGCTCCAAGGTATCAGCTTGTCATCAAGCCCTCCTTCTAGCACCAATTTTGTTAATGAGTTTGAATGTACCGCCAACAACAAGGGGTTCTCCCTGGTGTGAAGTCCCAATCAGACCTCACACCATTTGGGATAGGATCCCTATCTAGTATGTGGGCCTGATTGCCACCATAACTGTTTTCACTCTTGGCTGTCATATCAGAAGGTTTCAAAGTGGGGACAAGAGTGAAATAACCAGACAATGAAACAAAATCAGCCCAAGATTTACAAACTACAGAAAGAGATACAAGAGATTCTAAGCATCATTAAGAAAGGGTATGCCATGAGAGGGATCGGTGAGCCAAAACCTAGTCAGACATACATCAACAAGAACATGCTAGAATTTAATTGCAAATTAGTTCATAATAGATCACCAGCATGGAAAGAAACAAGTAAACACCGATTCGAAAGTAAAAAATACATGCAACCACTATGAATCAGTCCATAACATATTTTTTATATGAAATCACACATACAAATATAGTGAAATATCAGACAACTAATACTACCACCATGAGAAAGCATGCAAATTACTGTCAAAAAAGCATAATATCTTATTAATTCTTCTACAACTTCAAATACATATATTGAAGCTTGTCTAAACCCAACAGTGTAATGTGGGATATTCATACCATTTCTTGATGCAAAACCCTAGCCTCACTACAACTCCCTATACTAGCTACCAAGGGTTGAGTGCCTCTAGCTCTCAAGTACAAGTCAGTTATCTAGTCCTAGCCTCAAATAAAGTTCAAAAAGTACTTTTTGTGAGGAAAGAATGCACATTTATAGATATGAGGTGATTTTTCACCAACCATGACCCTTGAGCTCCTCTTGTAGCTCTTGAGATTCCCCTCATGGCTCTTGAACTTCGTCACGATTCTCTAATGCCTATTGTTATTACATGACAAAATCAGTCTAAACTAGCTATTGATAGTATGGTAATCGATTTTTACATTACAATGAAGGAGAAGAGGAGGATGTAGAGGGTTTTTAGAAACCCTAGAAAGTTTATTTCCCATTTTCTGCAACGATGCAATTGTTAGTTCTTGAGACTCTTGCCAGTATGCCTCACTTGAATTCATCCATATTTTGGTGATGTTCCTTGGAATTTATTGAGAGGTTATTAGGTCTTGTACAGGACCCTCTGGCTTGCTAAGGAAACCCTAGCCATGTAATCTTCATGATGAAACCTAGTCCTTATGCATAGAACAACATCCTACTTCCATCCTTCTGCCTTGGAGTTAGTTAGACTTAAATATCTATTGTTTGTCCAAGATCAAGAATTTCCGCAACATCAGTCCCTCGGCTTGTTTTAGCTACCAATTCAGCTTAAGTGCCGACATAAATGAATATAATTTGCCTTCACAGTCTTGATACTACACATACACACAATAATTAATTAAGCATCGAAAGAAATGTACTTTGATGAAATATAGTAAGTGAATATCACAATTAATAATGAGCAAGAATTCTTAGTATTGAAATTGTGATCACAAATTTGTGCGTTGATATGCTTAATATTTTGGCACCAAGGTGACACCAATTTTTGTATTCCCTTTCCCAAACTTCATTACATGAATCTGTCAAGTCATAAACATACTAATATAAGAAATGTATGAGAGATTTATTTAGCATGCAGGTTGCATTGTTGCCATTTAGGGGAGGTCGTACAGTTTGGCTACTTCCTTAAGGTGTGATTATGCGACCCCAGTGACAGTGTGACTCATTAGAAGTCACCGAGTTGAATATCAGATAGGTTTGGAAGTTTTCTTGAGGCTTTGTAACATGACCCAGCGACTTCAGGGTGAGTGTGACCCCCTAGAGGTTGCAAGGTCGTAATGTAGCATATTTCGCATCATTGGAATGCTTCTAAAGCTTCACGACTCAGTGAATAGTCACATTAAAACAAATGTCACACATCCACTTGCTTCTTCAGCTGTGAATCAATGAATTTTAATTCGAACTCTTTCACAAGTATGTTCCATGCCTCAATAAATTTCGTTTTGAGAGAGGCTACTCCTGTGATCTCCGTAATTTTCACCACCCTTCAATGCGGGTTGTATTCCCCCTATATTTTAGAGGTTTTGCAAAGGTTCAGGGATATTTGCAGGCCAAGATTCAGATACTTGTGAGGACTTTTCACCAGGAATATGATCACTCTCGATGTTTCAAGAAGCGATACCTTTGATAATGTGAAGAGGAAAATCCAATACAACGAGGGTGTCCCTACAGATCAACAATGATTAATATTTGCTAGAAAAAACTAGAAGATGGGTGCATTCCAGCGTATTACAATATCTAAAAGGAAATAAATTTTCACTTGGTTTTGCGATTAAGGGGAGGAATTTCCATCAAGGTGAAAATACTTACTGGAAAATAAGATGAGATATATCATAAACCCATTGATACAATCAAATTAAGCAGCGCGTTGAGGGAAAGGAAAAAATAATTCTATTAGAGAAAAGGCTCATCTATGGAGGAAAAGAAATGAATGATGAAAAGATAGTCCATGAGTACAAAGTTTAGGGCGGTTCTATTTTTCATATTGTTGGGTGTGGAGCCTGATTATCTTGTTTATTTTGTATCATAGCGTTGGACCCCTGTACCTAAATGGGGTGACAACACTGACCGTAATTAAACGATGCCTAGGGGGTCCGGGGGGGGGCGACTACTCGTTAGGCAGATGATCTGATGATAGAATTTATGTTCATTTTAGGGTTTTTTTCCCTAGAAGGAAACCCCTCGCTTGTATGAGGGCATTGTATTGCGGCTGTGTATTGTATGTGTATTCTTAGAGCGAGAAACAGATAGGGAGACTGTGAGAGAAAACAGAGGATATTACGGCAGATATATTGTAGGTTGTATCTCTTCATTTTGTTGGATAATATTAAGGAAGGACTGGCTGTTCGAGGTGGACATAGCCCAAACTAGGTGAACCACATATATCTGTGTCTCTCTGGTTTTATGTGTTTTGTGTTCTTGTATTTTCCCATATTTTATGTTTTGCATTGCTCTGTAATATATAATTTTCTAATAATTGGTATCATAGCTGAAGGTCTATTTGGCTAATAATCTTGCAGGAAAGAAGGATTCCTAGTTCGAGTGGGAGAAATGGTGGAAGATGGTAAGTTTAGGTTCAAGAAATTCAACAGCCACAACTTCCCGCTGTGTAAGATGCAGATGGAAGATTATCTGTATCAGAAATATCTGTACCTACCATTGAGCGGAAAAACAAAGAAACCAACAGATATGATAGACGTAGAATGGGATATTCTTGATAGAAAGGCACTTGGAATAGTACAGCTGTGCCTCGCAGTGTTGGTAGCCTTATATATTTTGAAGGAAACAACAACAGAGGGTTTTATTAAGGCATTGTCGAAAATATATGAAAATCCCTCGGCCTCAAACAAGGTATTTCTTATGAAACATTTATTCAATATGAAGATGTTGGAAGGTGGATCTGTTGTAGACCATTTAAATGATTTTAATATAGTTACCATTCAGTTAAGTTTTGTAGGGGTAAACTTTGATGATGAAGTTAGAGATCTGTTATTTTTATGCCCTTTTCCAGAAATTTCGAATGGTTTAGTTATGGCCATTAGTAACCCTATCTCCGGATCTAGTACTTTAAAGTTTGATGATGTTTTCAATCCTATCCTTAGTGAGGAAATGCGATGGAAATGCTCCAGTGAGACATCAGGTAATTCTTTGAGTGGAGAGTCTAGGGGAAGAAGAATGGAAAGAGGAAAGAGCTTAGGATATTGCAGTAAATCAATGAAAGGCAGATCCAAGTCCAAATCAGGGATAGTGTGCTGGAAATGCAGAAAGAAAGGACACCTAAAGAAAAACTATAGATCTCGGAAGGGAAAAGAAGGAGACGGACAACAAGAAAACAATCATGAAGCGAATGTGACAAGTGATGTGTTACAAGATGCTTTGATTCTTTCTTTCAAAAATGTTATTGATTCTTGGGTTGTAGATTCAGGGGTCTCATTCCATGCCACACCTAATAAGAAATATTTTCATGAATATGTTCAAGGAAATTTTGGACAAGTTCGTTTGTGTGATGATAAACCTTGTAAAATTATTGGAATGGGTAAAGTTCTTGTAAAAAAATAAAATGGAAACTAATGGCTACTTAAAAAGGTAAGGCATGTTACAGATCTAAAGAAAAACCTGATCTCAATAGGCAATTAGGCAGTCAATATTGTGTGACAACTTTCGCAGATAAAATGTGGAAGTTCACCAAAGGAGCCCTGGTAATAGAAAAAGGCAAAAAGGTTGGTACATTGTATTTATACAATGGTATTTCTAACTCTATTAATGCTTTAACTTCCAAAGGAGTAGATGCAGCATTATGGAATCATAGGCTTAGACACATGAGTGAGAAGGGGATGCAAATTATTCACTCAAGGAATTTGCTGCCAGGTTTGAATAATATTGATTTGGATTTCTGCGAGTATTGTATTTATGGAAAACAGAAGAGAGTTAGATTTCTCAGAGTTGGGAAAGAAAAGAAGAGCAAAAAATTAGAGCTTGTGCATACAGATGTATGGGGGCCTACTCAGGTATCATCTCTCAGTGGCTCTCGTTATTATGTTACCTTTATTGTTGATGCAACTAGAAAATCTTGGATTTATTATATTCAGAATAAATCTGATGTATTTGATACTTTCAATAAATGGAAAGCTTTAGTTGAGATTGAGAGAGGAAATAAGTTGAAGTGTCTCTAATCAGAAAATGGAGGTGAATATTCCAGCAAAGAGTTTGATAGGTACTGTTCAGAGCATGGAATTCACGGAGAGAAGACAATTCCAAGAAAACCACAAGAAAATGGTGTGTCGGAACGGATGAATTGAACAATCATGGAGCGTGAAAGGTGCATGAGATTACATGTAGGATTGCATTTACAATTTTGGGTAGATGTTGTAGATATTGTTGTTTATCTAATAAATAGAGGGCATTCAAGCTCCTTGGATGTTGGTATTCCAAAGGAAGCATGGACAGGTAAAAAGGTAAACTACTCTTTTTTAAGGCCTTTTGGTTGAGGCCTTTTTCCATATTAATAAATAGAATAGAAAAAAGCTTGAGGAAAAATAAAAGAAATGTAACTTTATTGGATATAGTGTTAATGATTTTGGTTATTGCTTATATCATTATGAAAATCACAAAATCATTAGGAGGAGAGATGTAATATTCAATGAAAAGGTATTGTATAAGAATCAATTGCAGGAAAATAAAACAAGGAATAAACAATTCTTGATGAGATCACTAAAAAAGTAAAGGTGCCTGAAAATAATAATAATCAACAACCACAACAACGACAACCACCACAACAACAACATTCACCTCAAACACCTGAAATTTGTGTTAGAAGATCTACCAAGATAAGTAGATCCCATAAATGATACTCTCCTTCATTATGTTATTTATTGTTGACTGATTTTGGTGAACCCTAATGTTATGAAGAAGCAATGCAGGTTGAAAGCAGGAAGAAGTGGGATCTAGCCATGGAAGAAGAGATGGACTCCTTAATACAAAACAAACTTGGGACTTAGTGAGGTTGCGTGCAGGTAAAACAACATTGCAGAATAAATGGGTTTACAGGCTGAAGGAAGGAGATGGAGGAAAAAAGAGGTACAAAGCTGGACTTGTGGTGAAGGGGTTTGCACAGAAGAAAGGTATTGATTTTGATGAAATATTTTCTCTTGTTGTTAAGATGACTTCAATCAGAACTATTTTAAGTTTTGTAGCAGCGGAAGATTTGCATCTTGAACAGTTAGATGTAAAGACAAAATTTCTCCATGGAGATTTGGAGGAAGAGATCTATATGCAGCAACCAGAAGGATATGAGGTCAAAGGGAAAGAAAAATTAGCGTGCAGGTTAAAGAAGAGCTTGTATGGCTTAAAACAGGCTCCAAGGCAGAGGTATCTAAAATTTGACAAGTTTATGTATGAACAAGGTTATACTAGATGTCACTCTGATCATTGTGTTTATTTGAAAAAAGAAAAATGATGGAAGCTATGTTATATTGTTATTCTATGTAGATGACATACTTGTTGCAGGGTCTAACATGCAGGAAATAAATGTGCTCAAAAGAAAATTGGAAAATTCCTTTGCAATGAAGGATTTGGGAGCTGCAAAACAAATCCTCCATATGAGAATCACTAGAGACAAGAAAAATCGCAAATTAACACCGTTTGAAAATAAGTACATACAAAAGGTGTTGAAAAGACTTAATATGCAGAATGAAAAACCAGTTAGTACACCTTTTTCTATCCATTTCAAAATTAGTAAGGAGATGTGCCCCAAGACCCAATAAGAAATGGATTATATGTCTAAAGTTCCATATGCATCAGCATTTGGAAGCTTAATGTATGTAATGGTTTGCACAAGGCCTAATATTGCACATGTAGTGGGAGTTGTAAGAAGATGCATGAAAAATCCAGGAAAAAAACATTAGATGGTAGTGAAATGGATTCTCAGAAATTTGAGAGGTACCACAAATCAAGCATTATGCTTTGGTGGTTCAAACATTTCTCTATAGGGATATGTTGATGCAAATATGGCAGGTGACAGAGATAACAGGAGGAGCACTACATGGTATGTATTTATTGTAGGTGGAACAGCTGTGAGTTGGGTTTAAAAAATCCAAAGTGTTGTTCCACTTTCAACAACAGAAGCAGAGTATGTTGTTGTTACAAAGGCTAATAAGGAAATTATTTGGTTTCAAAGGTTTATGGATGAATTGGGTAAGAAGCATGATATGGACACGTTATACAGTGATAGCGAAAGTGCCACTCATCTCACAAAGAACTTAGCATTTCCTACCAGGAAAAAACAGATACAGCTCAAGTACCATTTTATACGGTCAATATTGGAAGATGGACAGTTGAAGCTGGAAAAGATACACACTAGCCAGAATCTTGCAGATATGTTAACAAAAGTTGTAACTAGGGAGAAACTGAGATTATGCTCAGTTTTAATTGGTATTCAAGGATGACGATGAAGATGAGAAACAACCATGTCCAAAGAGGAGTCATTGTCTAGCAAATGAAGCAGTAGTGGAGTTGCTACAATCAGTCTCCATGTGGGAGATTGTTGGGTGTGGAGCCTCATTATCTTGTTTATTTTGTATCACAACGTTGGACCCTTGTACCTTAATGGAGCAGAAACACCGCCCGTAGTTAAATGTTGCATGGGGGGTCCAAGGAGGGTGGTTGCAACTTTATGGAGCCCCACCCTGGCGGAGAAGTTTCGGGTGCAGAGCCTTCAAAGCTAAAAACAGATGTAAAACTACCTTGTAAAATTCTAGTAATTTCTAATCAGTCTGGGTCGTTCATTAGGCAGATGATCTGACAGTAGAAGTTGTGTTTAGTTTAGGGTTTTTTTTTCCTAGAAAGAAACCCCTCACTTGTATGAGGGCATTTTATTGTGACTGTGTACTGTATTTTTATTCTCATAGTGAGAAACAGATAGAGAGACTGTGAGAGAGAACAAAGGATATTACAACGGATCTGCTGTAGGTTGTGTCTCTTATTTGGTCAGATAATATAAAGGAAGGACTGGTTTTTCTCTCGTGGACATAGCTCCCAACTCGGGTGAACCACATATATCCGTGTCTATCTGGTTTTATGTGTTTTGTGTGCTAGTATTTTCCGCATATTTTATGTGTTGCATTGCTCTGTAATATATAATTTTCTAACACATATTTTTATAACTCTATGTGGTGGTTTCTAGTGGGATGGATAATAAAAATTTTATGTGACTACTATGGGTTCTTCCTTTCTTTCATGGAACTACGTAGTCAACGGCTCAACCTTTTTTGTATGTTGGTCAGATTCTTGCTGGTAATAAGTTATGGTACTCGGTGTCGTGTCAGCCTTTTTAGCGTTCCTCCAGTGATCAAAAATGCTCTTACAAAGTGATTTTAAGGTGTCAAGGTCAAATTTTGTCATTTCACTGAGTCTTCAAGCAAAATTTGGTCACTAGGCATTAGGTCTAGGGTTTGCTTTCACTCCTTCCAAAGTTGTCCAAATGTCGGTTCATGTCACCATTCAGCTGAGTGCACCATCATTCAGAGGGTTTTCATCATCATGTCAAGTTCCATTGGGTCATTTTACAGCTTGTTCATGCTTCAGTTGTGCCTTGGTAAGGTCCATTTCCCTCTCCTAGGTTTTTGGAGGTAATTTCTCTTGGATGGTCAAATCATCGGAAAAACTTGTATACTGATGTTCACACACCTTCCCCTATCCTTAATATACCTTATTAAACACTTCCCATCACTGAGATCCCTCAAATTCCTCATTTTTCCACAAACCCTAGTTTCTAGCCACAACTTGGCAATTTTCTAGGCTAGGCCTGTGTTTTGCCCTTTTGGACCCCTTCCCCTCACTCGATCTCTGAGATTCCACTTTCCCCTGCTTTCTAACATCCCTCCCTACTTCCCAAAATTTCCCCAAGAATTTAGAAGCCCTTTATCCCCTTCATTTCGCTTCATTTCGACAAAATTCCTTGTTTCACACATCGGGGTAAGTTTCACTCAAAAGATGTTTCAGAGAAATAAAAGATGAATTTTGGAAAACTGAGAGAGGTTTTTGTTCAAAACATGCCAAGGAAGAAAAACCTCTTTCACTTTTTACACAGGTATCATGGTTTTAGAGAAATATCAAAAATACCGTTGCCTCAGGAGAATTGAATGCACCTCTGAAGTGACCTTGGGAAAATCAAGATTTCTCCTAGCATGGTTGGCTAAATGACTTGCTTGATGCATCAAAGGATAACTAGACAGAAATACCTTTCCAATGAGCTATCATGAGCTCAATTTGGAGTTTAGGAAGACCTTCAAAAGTTGACTGCAACAGCGCTCTGCCTTGAGGCAGCCTCATTCTGCTCATTTTGACTAGTGTTGGGAGATTTGATTTTTGACAGGGTAAATCAAATCCAAATTGCATAATTCCACTTGTGTTGGAAAGTAGACTCCAATATATTTCCAACGAGCTATCACACACTCAATTTGGACACCGGGAAGGCCTCCAAAAGCTTCCTGCAAAATGCACTATGTGGCAAGAGGCATGCGACCCACTTGAAACGGGTGAGACCCACTTGAGGGGTGCGACCCACTTGAGCGTTTCAGCCTGTGTAAAATTGAACGGGTGCGACCCACTTGAGGGGTGCGACCCACTTAAACCAGTATGCGACCCACTTAAATCAGAACCTAGAAAATTCATTTTTTGCGCCCAGATTCGATTCTAATCGACTCCAAAAGCTTCCAAACAGGTTTTAATCATTGTTCAATGGATTTTTAGCATGATTATGATATTATTGATGTTGGGAAAGAGGCCATGTTGGGAGAAGAATCTATAAACCCTATATTCATTTCAAAATTTGCTCCATAGGGTTTGAGAAGTGATGTTGGTCATTTGAAATTGGTGTCAAACCCTGCATTTATCAAAACACTCTTATGCCATTGTTGTGTATGCTTTATCACTACTGTCATTATATTATTTCCCTCACTGCTGAGATCACTATTATTATACCACAGTCCCATTTTTATGCCACTATTTCACATCCTTCATTTCCTTTGTTCCCATGTGGTAAAACCCTAAATCTATCACCTGTTATCCCTTCCCTCCATTGGCAAAATTTTGATGGCCACAATATTCAAATATTATGCCTTAGATTTCATTTACATTTTGTTATTTCACCTATTCCCATTCCCAAAAATCCTCACTATCACTATTTTCCCATATCACTTGCAAATTGACCATATCCCTAAACCCCTCAAACAGTGGTTGTCCCCACACTTGACAGTACTTTATCACTGTGGTTTTTCCCATAGCACTGTATTACATATGTGACACATTTGGGCATTGAAACAAAAACACCAAATTGCTCATTTTCTAAACAACCAAGCATGCAGTTGACAAACACATTTCAGCAGCGCGAGTACTATCTCCACTGGATGTGGAAGGGGTCTCGCCTTCTTCATCAGTGTAGGTACATTCACAGGATCATGATAGAAACAAGGACATGCTTCGTCACATGAAAGGACATTATTGGGCTCGCATGCATGTCTGCAAAGCGAGAATGAAGATTCTGAAGAGGAGGTTGAGCGAAGCACTAAAACGGTGGAAAAGGCCTAATCCACTTCGGATTTTGGCCGAGGCTTCGTTGACTGGGCAAGATACATGATGGAGGATCTTCGCTCCGAATTTGAGCAAATTCGGAGAAAATTTTGTCATTTTGAAATTTTTTGGTCTAAAAACAGGTTTTTCAGTTAAGTGGGTCTCACACCCATATGCTCACTTTTTTTTGGGACACTTGCTGAAGGAAATTTTTTCATTTTTGGATTTTTCATGGTAATTTATGCATCCTCAGGCATTACCGAAGCATTTCATCAGATTCTGGATGGTCAAAAAGCTCAAAAACACCTTGAAAACTACCTTGCTGTCACCTTTTGCACCAGCAGGAAGTACTTCTGGGAGAAAGAAGTTTTGGAGGGTCAAATGAGCTCCAAATTTGGAAATTCCACTTGGGTTGGATAGTCAACATCCAGGGCTTTCCAACAAGCTATCATGAGCTCAATTTGGATGCCGGGAAGTACTTCAAAATCGGGCTGAAAGTTATGCGACCCACTTGGCTCAGGCATGCGACCCACTTAAATTTTTGGCTGAATTTTCAACTTCCAGCTCAGATTTTCGGCCAGTTTGGACCAGTTTTGCTTGTGGATGAAATTTTTGGGTTTTCATGATGTAATTTGATGGTTGGCATGTAACTTTGGCTCATTTTTACCTATTCTAGAAGATTCACTCTCAAAAAAGTGAAAATCATGTAAATGAATCAGTTTCCATTCTTTTAGAGGCAAGTTGTTTAGATGCCTAGATTCTAGTTCCTTGTTTAGAATTTGTTGAAACTGATCCCTGAAGAAGGAATTCGACCCCTAGAGGCATGGGAAGGGGTTAGAGTGATCTATATGATGTAATTTCTCAATCATTTTCAGAGGTTGGAGAGGTTGGACTCTTGGGAGACTTTTGGCACCATTGTACATATTTTTTCATATTTTGGCTAAGGAAAGATCAGAGGTTTTGCGTCACTTGTTGGGATTCTTGTGGTGTTTTTTTCTTGATGGTGTTTTCTCTCTGTTTACTGTAAGTTCTTCATGTTTAATGTATTCCATTCCTTTCATATGCTTCTGAACTAAATTGAATGAGTAGATGAGGTTGAATCCATTGTTTACAGTGCTCTGCCTTTGAATTCATTTAGTTCTATATGTTTTCGACTGTTTGGAGAGGATCCAAGTTCTTCTTTGCCCTCTTCAGCTCCTTGTCATTCTAATCTGTCCACATATCCAATCTAAAGCATCAAGACATTCACCTACCTCGCCCCAACTCGAAATCTGCAAAGGTCTGACCTTATCCCCGGACCCAAAATTTGTTTTTCCCATTTCTCCAGCGAAAACCCAAAAATCAAAATCAAACATACCTATCTCTTTACTAGCCTAAAATCAGTTCCTTTTTAAAGTCATCTCGCACCCTATTGTTCATTTTATCGAGATTGACGGAGAGAGCCCTCTCCTGTCCTCGTAGGGCTAGCTACGAGGCTGAGCGTGGTTTGATGTAGCCTTGAGTTTTACCTCATTTCAGCCTGAGGTAGATTTGAGCGCTAACATAGTGGCGACCATACTGGGGAAGAAATTGGTTTGCTAGTTAGTGTTGATTGATTTATAGCTACAGACGGAGTCTGAAGTCACGCCAGGTAGCTTTCGAACTGCACATTGCTCTGCGAGTGCATAGTAGATAAACGCTGCTTCAGTCGATCTCCGGTCTAGCTTGTAATCGTAACACTTAACTTATAAATTGCCCCAATACATGTATCGAGTTCAGATCTGATGGTTGATGGTGGACAACGATCAGACATAAGAAGGCTGAAATCATTCACCTGGTGACTCCAATTCAAAGTCTGGAGGACTGACTCTTTCTCTGAGAAATGGAAGGATCTTACACAAAGTTCAGGTATCTAAAGTGGAATGGTATTCAGGATCTAATCTGCTTTCTTGTAAATTACTTCTTTGCTGGTCTTGAAGCTATCCTGAAAGTTTTTCAAAATTTGTTGTATGAGAAAGGTGATCAAAATCTTCACTCGACCCATTCAAAAAGTGTGAATACTGAGTTTCCCTTTGATCCTGGCCTCCTTACTTTTCCCACATATTATGATGACTTTCTTCAGAGTGATGAGCTAGAAAACAAAACTGATCCCACAGCTCTTGTACATGCCCCTACACCTTGTAAAATTCCAGATCGGTATAAACCTCTTGTTTTGCCTTCTGTTCTCCATGCTTTTCCTGCAAATTATGATCTATATCTACCAAGATTTGACGGTGAATGTAACAATGTCAATGCTGAGCAACATGTGCAGAATGTTGAGACTTTTCTAGATCTTTTTGAAGTTGATGATGAAGATGTTAGTATTAGACTTTTTGCTCTTTCTTTGCAAGGCCAAGTGAAGAGTTGGTTTAAAGCCCTGCCTGATGCGAGCATCACAGATTTCCAGCAGTTTGTCAAAGTTTTCCTTGACAGGTGGATGATCGGACATAATTTTTTGTTGATTATAGAGGAGTATAATCAGCTAAAAAGAATGCCAGGGGAGACAGTACAACAATTTTCTGCTAGATTTAACCAAGTTTATTTTTCGATGCCAGCTGATATAAGACCTTCTCCTAGATCTGCTCTCTTGCACTACCCAGGTGCCTTTGATCCGGAAATGGAGTTTCAGCTGAGAGAAAAGAATATTGCAACACTTCACGAAATGCAGAACAAGGCAGTAAATGTAGAGGCTCATTTGCTAATCTTGAGGGCAAGGTTGAAGGAAGAAGAAAAGAAGAATGTTTCAGAGCAGCTGACACCTTCAGAGGAAAAGCTTGATCTTTTTGTAAACGCAGTAGAAGAGATGGTGCGGAAAATGACTACAAAAAATGAAAATGACATTCAAGAACAAGCGGCTGACCCAAAACATTTTGTTTCTGATCCCAGTAGTCATAGTGATTGTTTTATAGATCATTGTGAAGAAGAGAGAGTTGTTGATATGATGTGTATGTTTGATGATGAATTGCCTCAGTTTGATCAGTATGATGATGATTATGTTCTCCAAAAAGAAGCTAATCTTGCAGACGAATCAGCAGCTAGTTTGTGTGAGGAGGAAGTTCACTTTCAGCAGCTCGAGTACAGTGATCAACCGATGCATATCAGCTATGACAATGATGAGGAAAGTGCAGCAAATTTTGAAGTAAGTGAAGGATCTTTGCCTTTTTGTTTTGATTCATTTCAGTTCATTAGAGATAACTTCCATGCAATCAGAAATCAAACGTCAACAAGTCTTGATCTGGATCGTCTTGAGGGCAACGAAAACTTCTCATATTCAGACTTGCAGCCCCCAAAAGTCATTGATTGTCAAGTTGCAGTTGAAGACTTGGAAGTGGGCACACATGATTTAATGATTCAAGGTGACTCCATACCTTTCTGTTTTGAATCATTTCAGCTTTTGAGAGAAAAATTGCATAGTAAATCTTCAGATGAGCAGCTTGTAGCATCAGATTTGCAGCCATCCAATGCAATTGAAGGTCAGATTACAGATGAAGTTGTGGAAGATGAAATACATGATTTGATGATGCAGGAAGATTCTATACCCTTTTGTTTCGAAGCATTTCAGTTTATAAGGCAGAATCTTCATAATATATCTCAAGGAAAAGATGAACAGCCAGAAGGAGGTCATACAGTTTCAATGGATACATTACAGCACTCTTCTCAAGTTTTTGATGATCCCATTGCTCGTGTGTTGGATGATGTTTGTTATAAAAATTCTGCTCCATTAGCTAACCATGTGCCCGAAAAGAATGTTGATGATAATATTATTCAAAGGTCACCTTCATTGTCTTGTTTAACAGATTGTTCATTGCATAGCACATGTCAAGATTTCCATTCATATGAGGAGATTGATGAAGGAGACTTTTGTTCTGTCTGGAATCAGCAACAGAGTTTGATTTTTCATGAATTTCAGGATCCTTTTGACATCTTGCTGCAATCACCAAAGAAAAGCACCGCAGATGTGAGGAAAAGTTTAAGATCAAGGTATGGATATTATCTGGACCAGAGCTATGTTTATGAAGATCCATTCGCAGTATTCTTGCAGTCATCCAGTCAATTTATGCTTTGCAAGTTTATCAGCAGTCCACTTGGTTCAAAGTTTCCATGGGAGTTTCCTTTCAGTAGTTATTTCTCGTTGTTCATAAGCAAGCATGTGGGAAGAAATCAAACAGCAGCCAGCATGCTTACATGGTTGCATTGGCTATTCCATTTCACTTGATCGGGTGGTGTAAAGCACAATTAGAGTAGGTTGTATTGAATAAGCTCTACTTTGAGCATATTTCCAGTTTGTCGGTTGTGTTTAAGTATCGAGTTAGTTTTTAGTTGAGTGAGATTCAATTTGTGTCGTCAAGTCATCAGTTTTTAGTCACGCATTTCAGTTTGAGTTTTTTATTCCATTGCCCAATGGATAAGACACTGGTTTGCTCTCCCAAAGATCTGCCGTTCTTGGCACCTCCAAGGAGCTACCATCCCCATTGGAGCCAATGTTAGAGTCAGCCTTTGCAGCCTTCCTTCAGTGATCAAACATGCTCTTACAAAGTGATTTTAAAGTGTCAAGGTCAAATTTTGTCATTTCAATGAGTCTTCAAGCAAAATTTGGTCACTAGGCATTAGGTCTAGGGTTTGTTTTCACTCTTTTCAAAGTTGTCCAAATGTCGGTCCATGTCACCATTCAGCTGAGTGTACCATCATTCAGAGGGTTTTCATCATCATGTTAGGTTCCAAAGAGTCATTTTACACCTTGTTCATGCTTCAGTTGTGCCTAGGTAAGGTCCATTTCCCTCTCCTAGGGTTTTGGAGGTAATTTCTCTTGGATGGTCAAATCATTAGAAAAACTTGTATCCTGATGTTCATACACCTTCCCCTATCATTAATGTACCTTATTAAACACTTCCCATCATTGAGATCCCCCAAATTCCTCATTTTTCCACAAACCCTAGTTTCTTGCCACAACTTGGCAATTTTCTAGGCTAGGCCTGTGTTTTGCCCTTTTGGACCCCTTCCCCTCACTCAATCTTTGAGATTCCACTTTCCCCTACTTCCTAACATCCCTCCCTACTTCCAAAAATTTCCCCAAGAATTTATAAGCCCCTTATCCCCTTCATTTCGCTTCATTTCGACAAAATCCCTTGTTTCACACATCGGGATAAGTTTCACTCAAAAGCTGTTTCAGAGCAATAAAAAATGAATTTTGGAAAATTGAGAGAGGTTTTTCTCAAAACCATGCCAAGGAATAAAAACCTCTTTCACTTGTTACACAAGTATCATGGTTTTAGAGAAATATCAAAAATACCGTTGCCTCAGGAGAATTGAATGCACCTCTGAAGTGACCTTGGGAAAATAAATATTTCTCATAGCATGGTTGGCTAAATGACTTGCTTGATGATTCAAAGGATAACTAGACAGAAATAACTTTCCAATGAGCTATCATGATCTCAATTTGGAGTTTAGGAAGGCCTTCAAAAGTTGACTGCAACAGCGCTCTGCCTTGAGGCAGCCTCATTCTGCTCATTTTGACTAGTGTTGGGAGATTTGATTTTTGACAGGGTAAATCAAATCCAAATTGCATAATTACACTTGTGTTGGAAATTAGGCTCCAAGAGCTTTCCAACGAGCTATCACACGCTCAATTTGGACACCGGGAAGGCCTCCAAAAGCTTCCTAAAAAATGCACTATGTGGCAAGAGGCATGCGACCCACTTGAAACGGGTGAGACCCACTTGAGGGGTGCGACCCACTTGAGCGTTTCAGCCTGTGTAAAATTGAACGGGTGCGACCCACTTAAACCAGTATGCGACCCACTTAAATCAGAACCCAGAAAATTCATTTTTTGCGCCCAAATTCGATTCTAATCGACTCCAAAAGCTTCCAAACAGGTTTTAATCATTTTTCAATGGATTTTTAGCATGATTATGATAGTATTGATGTTGGGAAAGAGGCCATGTTGGGAGAAGAATCTATAAACCCTATATTCATTTCAAAATTCGCTCCATAGGGTTTGAGAAGTGATGTTGGTCATTTGAAATTGGTGTCAAAACCTGCATTTATCAAAACACTCTTATGCCATTGTTGTGTATGCTTTATCACTGCTGTCATTATATTATTTCCCTCACTGCTGAGATCATTGTTATTATACCACAGTCCCATTTTTATGCCACTATTTCACATCCTTCATTTCCTTTGTTCCCATGTGGTAAAACCCTAAATCTATCACCTGTTATCCCTTCCCTCCATTGGCAAAATTTTGATGGCCACAATATTCAAATACATCGGAAAGCATTGAAGGAAAGGAGAAGCGAGAGACATAGAGAAAAATGAGATTACCTAACAAGGGTAAATACTATGCCATATTTCTTATGCAAGCCAAAAGACCAATGAACAACATGAAAAATGTAATAACAGTGTTAGAGAAAACATCACTAATAGAAATAGACCAGGATCCTGTGAAATTTGCTTGATTAATTGATGCAAAACCAGTCACATACACTGAGATCAATGGCTAATATAGTCCAGATTTTCTCCTCCCAGCCTACTACATACAAAATAATCTGTCACTCCCTCCCAAGACTGTTCTAATAGTCAAAATGGATCCCTCTAACAGCAATCAGCAACAACCGAACAACAACCTTTTCAATTTGTTCTATGGGATTCTTATAGGCGAAGAGAAACAATAAGAGTAGATGAAATTCATTAAATAGATCTCATTAAGATAGAGTGGAGAAAGAGTTCATGCCCACTCCTCTTAATGGAAAATCTGCATCGCTGTAAGTACTTTGGGATGGTCTGGGAGACTCTGTCAGGTTAGCTTTGACCTCTGATGTTTCGTGAAGTCCTTCTGGCTGTAAGGCCCTCTGTTCTATCTTCTGAAGAAAGTAAGGTGACTGAAAGGTCTTCAGGTCTCCATGCTTCCATAACTACGGTCTTGACAGTATTTTAAGAAGCTTCTGTCATTGTAATCAACTGTTTTTGGGCTCAAGGAGGCATGGAGACTGTTGTAGGAAGGTGTACCTTTGGAGAAATTGTGCTCTACTATTACGTAGCACTGTTATGACTTGCCAGTGCGCTCTTTAGTCTTCAAGATGAGCCTTAATCCTTTGAACATGGGATTAGGACATTAAATCTTCAATTACGGGCTTAAATCCTTCCAATCTGTCTCTGCTGCTTCACTTGGATGCTGTAATGGCCTCTCTGTGATCCCTGCACAATGAATTAAATCAATTATAAAAACCAGGGAAGGTGGCGGAAGAGATGCTATGGGGGCTGAGAGGAATGGTGGCGGAGCAGTGGAAACAAATGCTGTAGGGGGAACTGATGAAAAATGCGGTGGTGAAGGTTGGCTGTGACAGGGGTTGCAGACCGTGCGATCATACATGGAGATGGCATTTAGCAGTCGGGATTAATGAACAGGGAATTAGGATTAAAACAGGTGGAAGAAGTGGTAATTAGTGAAAATCCAAAAGATTAATGCTTGGGCGATATACAAAGGGAAAGGGCTAACAAAATATGAAATGGGTTTGAAATGGTGGGACCTGGCAATGGCGGAGGGCGATTCATTTAAAACCGTCAGATCTTAGGAAGGGATCGACGGCCACGATCCAATCGGAGGGGAGAAATGGGAGGGATGACAGTCCAACGAACGATGGCGCGATTGGTTTATGACTGTTGGATCTTGGATTGACGGACAGTCAAGATTGGATTGGGAAATCGCAATCGCATAGGGCAGAAGGGCGGTGCAACAAGAAGTTCCGGTTGGCAATTAGCGATTACACGCCAGTCGTCAAATCTAGAAATAGATCGATGGCCCATGGTTAATCGCAGGGCTTAGTGAAGAGGGGCAACGGGCGCGTTGCGATTAGGTGCTAGCTGTCGAATCCGGGTAATAGATCAACGGTGGAGAAAACAATCGGCGGGGAGCAACGAGAGGAGCGATGGGAGGGGAGCGATGGGATCTGGGCCATTGATTTCGAATGGATGGACAGCTGGGATTCGATCGGGGGATCGCAATTGGGGGGAAACAAAGGGGTGGCACGGTGAAAGTTCTGATTGCGATTCGAGCGGGAGTGCGATTAGCACCAGGCCATCGGATCCAAGTGATAGATCAACGGTGGAGATCGCGGCGGAGGTCTCAAAGACAAAACCCCAATCGCATCGGACTTTTTCATATAAAAAAGAAAAGTGCTTCTCCATAAGTTGCGATTGCGATTAGTGCCCAGACCATTAGTGCTTGGTTCTGGGTGCGGGTCACGTGGGGAAGTGGTTTGCGGGGCTAGGCTGAAAGGGGATAGGCCTTAATATAAGGTAGAAGTGGGTTTTTTGGCCCATTTTAATGCATTTTAAGGCCAAATAAGGGTAACGATAGAGAGGAAAAGGGTTTATTAAACCAAACAAAGAGTATTTGAAGGGTTAAAAAGGGAACTTGAGAAGGTTTAGAGGGTTAATGGGGGAAAAAGAGAGGAGTAAAAGGGGATGAGGCAGAGGTTTAGAAGGGATGATATAAGGGGAAAAGGAGGAGGCCTTTTGGGCATTTCTTCACAATCAGAGAGGCTTTATAACTGGAAACAACAGTGGGGATTTATCAAAGGACAAGGGCATAAGGAGGCTTCAAGGGTGATGTGTTTTCAAAGGGAAATGCATTCCTTGAAGGCTCAAAAACATATTAGCCCCCTGTTTTCTTGTCAAAAAATTCATAGGGGGCTAACACCCTATATGGTGTTTGATCTCCATCATAATCATCATCAACGCCGTGACCCCTCCTAGGTTCATCACCTTCATCTTCCTCCTCAAGATCTGAGAAGACTTCTATGTAGTGTGATTTTCCAGTAGCACATCTATGTCCTAGTGCCCATGAATCTTGGCAAGTGAAGCACATTCTCTTCTTCCTCAATTCCCTCCTAGGATTAATATCAAGAGGTTTCTTCAAAGAGCTCTCCTTGGAAGGAGAAGATTTCCATTCCTTCCCCTTGGAAAAGTTAGGGGCCTTGCTTTGGAAAGTTTCCTTTTCTTTTGGAAAGGAATCTTGGAGGTCTCTAGCCCTCTCAATGGCATCATGCAAAGTGATGGGCTTGGTAGATTTTACCAACCCATGAAAGGGTTGCTCCAAGCCATCGATGAACATGTAGACTCTCCTTGCTACAGATAGATCAGGGACCATGACTGATAATCTCAGAAACTCAGAGATATAAGTCTCTCCATCTCCTGACTGCTTCAGCTTTGCAAGGCTTATGAAGGGTGCTTCAGGATCCTTCCTGTCAAACCTTTCCACCAGTCTTCTAGTAAACTCAACATAGGTAGTCACATTGATGCGTCCCAATGTATACAACCCATGGAACCACCAATTGTGTGCTTCACCTTCAAAGTGCAGCACTGCAGTCTTGATGGCTTCAACTTTAGGGACTTTGTTCAACTGAAAATAGATATCCATATTTTCTACCCATGCCTTGGGAGAGCTGGAGGATGATTCATCAAAATTGGGCCAAAATAATCTGCCCATAAAGTGTTGTCTACCATGAAATAATCCACCATCTCTATACTACTGCCCTGGTCTTCTTCTATCCTTGAGGTGACAAAAATCTTGGAAACTCAAGTTATCCTTGAATCTCTAACTCTGAGAGTCATACTCCATAAAGTAACCTTCAAGGGAGGCTTGCTCTTATGGTCCTTCATTCTCCATAGTCAAGAAGGTAGGCATAGTGGAGTGTTGTGAGGCTTGTGTAGCTTATGGCAGGTTCACTGGTTGACCAGTCCCATGATGAGACATGTCAGAGCTTTCTCCTTGATGGAATCTTCCAATAGATTCCCTCATTCTATCCACCCTCATCTCCTTGATCTCCTTGGCAAGATCTTGCATGGCCACTAACAGATTTCTTGAAAACTCTTCTCCTTCTTTATCACTGGTAGTTTTATGGGCTTTACCCTTGTCTTGATCTTCAGTAGTATAGTCATACTTCTTGTGACTTATGTTTTGGTACCTCTTCTCCCTCTCAGTAAGAGGATCATCTTCCTCTGAATGCAACATGGTTGGTTCTCCAAGGCAAGCACAGGATGTGCCAAGAAAGGAGCTCTGATACTATTGTAATGTTCTAAAACAGAGATTACACAGAAGGCTTGTAAAAATAACGCACTCCTGGTAGATTGATGTACATAAATGATTTTGTAGCCCTTGGATCCCTTAGATCAGTAGATTTGGAGTCTAAATCCAAGAGGGGAGCAAAAAAAAATCAAACTAGGTGTGGTAAACATATATCCCACAACTTAGTCTAGCTGAAAAACACCCTACAAGAGGGGCTGCAGCTATGCAAAACAAATTGTTTCAAGAATAATGCAGTCTTGGATAGTATGAGAAGGAAGCCATTAAATATGATTAAGAAATGAATGTACAATATAAAATCAACAGCAAAGTGAATCTCTTTCAATATACAGTAGAATAAATGAGACAATAGAGCAAGATATATTTAGAAAAGAGAGATACAACACATATATATCAGCAGAAATGGCTCAACAATGTTATTTTCAGGAGTTGAAGCAGCTAAATATTAAAACTCAGATATAGGACAGATCTGTGGGAAAAAAATTAGATCTATATTAGATCTTGAAACTAGATATTTTTCTTTACAAGATCCCCTTGGGGTTTTGACGAAATCATGCATAAAAAAGAGTAGATCTGAGTTACAAGTTGCAGATATGTAAAATGCTGCAGTAATTTATGAATATAAAATTACAATAAAATATGTCAGATCTAAATAGAACATGGATCAACAAGCTAATCCATGGATCACCAAAGTGAAAGGATAATCCTAGCACTAGAGATCTCTGATAAAAAATGGAATCAAAACACCATAAAGAACCTCATATCAAAATAACGTAGTCCATCAATGGAAACATCGCTATAGCTCAAAATGACATGGATGGCCACTGCCAAGTTACAAATCTGAGGTATAAACAAGAAAGGAAATCTTACAATAGGTTAAAAGACACACTCCATGAGAAGATGCTCCCAAAACAAGCTAAATCTCTGTAGATCTAGAATCCCACTTGCTGCAACTTGTAAAATCAACAAAACCCTCAATGGATCAGTGTTGCAATTGTAAGTATAGCTTGGCATCAAGCCTGATAGTGGATCAAATCAACAAATAATCCTCCTAGATTCCTCAAAGAATAGGTTAAATCCCTGCATAGGAACTCCAAGAAAAATCCTCCACTAAACAACAGAGAATAGTATTTTTCTAAACAGACAAGATACTCAGAAATTTGATCAATCAACAACCTTCTCTTGTTTCCTTCCTTTTATTTTTATAAGATTAGAGCCTTTGCAAACCCTAAACCACCTTGATGAGTTGGCTCTGTTCACATGAGGGGCCTCCTTCTAGAATTGCGCTATCCCTTTAAGAGATACATTGAACCTAGACAGCATTGTAGATTTGGTCAAGGTTGACCCAGTCTCACAGCTCAAACCCCTTTCACACCTGCAAGTGATTATTTACATGGCCCTGATTTATCTGTGTTCACATGGACATTGATTTATTCAGTCTTCTTAGGAGTTTTACATTTCCTCCTTTATTCATTTATTCATGAAATAGAAAATAAAACAAAAATGAATATTCCTCTTAAATTAGGCTAAGTAGGAATATTACACTTTGCGATCCATATTGCAAATGAGAATTTTTTTTGGAATAATCACATCATTAGGATTGACTTGAAGTTTCAAACCAACTTATGTGGTTCATCCTCAAGACAACCTAAAAATCCACAAAAATTATATTACATAATAATATATAATTTTAACTATGTAACTTATGCTATTTGTGGGGAAGAGGTCCTATCTATTAGGTCTTCATGGTGGTTTCCACTCGGAAGTGCAAGGGGAGAGGCTAAGGAAAGTGCTAGGAGGAATTGGGTGGGGTGACATAGGTAAGATCCCATGGAAGGGCACCTCATCCAGAATACCCCACCATCGGTCAAGGAGTGGTCCTGATATCCATGAAACCCTAGTGGATGTTGAGTAACCAGCTCCAAAAATAGAAGAAAAGAGATATCAACGCCTTAGAAATAAGCCACTTCGAGGGGGAAACCTCCAACACATTACATAAATGAAAAATTCTTGATGATACAATTTACAAAACCTCCTTTCTATATATAGGAGTCCATGTGGCCATAATGTAATCCTAGTGGGCCACAATGTAATCCTAGCCGACCTAACAATAATAATTTAAGGGAACAATAATAACAAAATGGGGGTTACAAAGGTACAATAATAACAATAAGGGGGTTACACTAATAACAATAAGGGACTATACTAGTAATATAGGGACCTAACATGCCCCTCTCCTTCAAAAAAGTGTTGTCCTCAATGCTTGAGTAGCTCTGGGTGCTTCTGTATAAGCTTCTCATCCTCCCATGTAGAATCTTCAGTGGGTAAGTTCTTCCACTTGATGAGATACTCTGAAATTGATCGATTCCGTAGTTGTCGAGTTCTTGTTTCCGTGACCGCTTCAGGTTCCAATATGATTTTTCCTTCCTCATCAAGTTCTGGAAATATTGTTTGAGCTGGAAGATTTTCACCTATAACCTTCTTTAAGCATGAAACATGGAAAACTGGATGTACTCGCGAAGAAGCAGGAAGCTCCAATTTGTATGTCATAGTACCAATCTTTTGCAACACCTTGTAAGGACCATAGTACTTTGGCGATAATTTATTATCCTTCTTTGCTTGCTTGAGGGACATTTGTTTGTATGTTTGTAGCCGTAAAAATACCCAATCTCCTACATCAAAACTTCTCTCGCTACGATGTTGATCTGCCTGTTGTTTCATTCGATTTTGTGCCAAATTCGGGTTATCCTTTAAGAGTTGGAGAACTTCTTGCTGATGCTCGATGTGATCTTCCACTGCTTGAACCTTCGAATTTTCCCTTAAAGATGATGTGATGGATGGTAGATGATATCCATAAAGTGCCATAAATGGGGTCATTTTTGCTGCAGTATGGAAGGAAGTGTTATACCACCATTCAGCGAGAGGTAACCACTTGACCCATTGTGTTTGTTTATAAGATACAAAGCAACGAAGATATCCTTCCAAACATTTATTTACTATCTCAGTTTGACCATCAGATTGAGGATGATAAGATGAGCTATGAGCTAATTGAGTACCCAAACAAGAAAATAACTCCGTCCAAAAATTTCCAGTAAAAATGGGATCTCTGTCGCTCAAAATAACCCTTGGGATTCCATGTAGCTTTTGAATTCTATCCATAAATGTAGTAGCAACTGTACTTGCTTTAAATGGATGAGATAATGCACAAAAGTGTGCATACTTGGTAAGTCTATCAACTACTACCATGATGACACTCTTTCCTTCGGACTTCGGTAAACCTGTGATAAAATCCATTGAAATCTCCTCCCAACGTTGACTTGGAATGGATAAATGTTGTAGAAGTCCCGGGGTCTTAATTGTCTCCACTTTATTCTGCTGGCAAACCAAACATTCCACCACAAACTTTTGAATATCAGATTTAAGGCCATCCCCAAAAAAATCTTTCTTCACCCTGTGGTAAGTTTTTAAAAATCCTGAGTGTCCTCCTAAAGGAGAAGTGTGCAATTCCAGAAGAATCTTTTGTTTTAGTTGGGAATTCTTACAAAGATATAAGCGATCTTTGTACCATAAGGAATCATTTTTCCAACTAAATATATCATATGTACTAGGATCTTGCTGCAAATTTTGAATGAGTGTCCATACATCTTTGTCCTTATTCCATTCATCTCTTGCTTCAGTTATCCAATCTAGTTGGATAATAGAAATGGCACAAAGCAATGCTTCCACCTCTTCATTCTTTCTTGAGAGTGCATCTGCAACAACATTAAGCTTTCCTTTTTGTAGATTATTTCAAAGTCATAACCCAACATCTTTGTGACCCATTTTTGCTGCTCTTCTGAAGATAGTCTTTGTTCCAAAAAGTGTTTAAGACTATCATGATCAGTTCTTACCTTGAAGTGTCTTCCCATTAGGTAAGTTCTCCATTTCTTTAGTGCATGCAGTATTGCTAACATTTCCTTCTCATAAATAGGTTTCTGTAAATACTTTCCTTTGATTGGACGACTTTAAAAAGCAATGGGTCTTCCTTCCTGCATTAAAACTGCACCAATTCCATTTCCTGAGGCATCACATTCCACAATAAAGGTTTTGGTGAAGTCTGGCGTAGCTAAGACCGGTGCTAGGCACATTGCCTCTTTAAGATGTTCAAAGGCCTTAGTTGCTTCAGGAGTCCATGAAAATGCATCTTCTTCAATAATGTTGTTAGAGGTGCTGCTATTCTCCCATAATTCTTAACAAACTTGCGATAATACCCTGTTAACCCGAGAAATCCTCGCAACTGCTTTATGGTTGTGGGAATTTTCCATTCCTTAATGGCTTTAATTTTGTTAGGGTCTACTTTAACACCCTCGTGAGATACAATATGACCCAGATATTCCACCTCTTGTACTCCAAAGAAACATTTGGAAGTTTTTGCATATAATTGTTTCTCCTGCAATAGTTTGAGCACCCTGTCAACATGTTCAACATGATCCTTCCAAGACCTGCTGTAGATTAGTATATCATCAAAAAATACGAGCACAAATTTTCTAAGGAAGGGTTTGAAAATGGAATTCATCAACCCTTGAAATGTAGAAGGTGCATTGGTAAGGCCAAAAGGCATGGCCAAAAATTCATAATGACCCTCATGAGTTCGAAATGCTGTTTTTGGAATATCTTCAGTCTTCATTCTAATTTGATGATATCCTGAACGAAGATCCAACTTGGTAAAATAAATTGCTCCATGTAATTCATCCAATAATTCATCAATCAAAGGAATGGGAAATTTATCTTTAATGGTGAGATTATTGAACTCCCTATAATCCGGACACATGCGCCATGATCCATCCTTCTTGTGCACCAATACTACTGGAGCAGAGAAAGAACTTTGACTAGGTTGAATTATACCAGCCTCTAACATTTCTGCAATCATATGTTCAATTTTGCTCTTTTGGACATAAGGATATCTATAAGGCCTGATGTTTGGAGGAACACTTCCTCGAATCAAATGAATAGCATGATCATGATCACGAATAGGTGGGAGTCCTTTGGGAGTTTCAAACACCTTGGAATGATTGTCCAAGACTTGTTGGAGATCTTCAGAAATAGATGATTTTGATGTTGGAACTTCTAGTGAGCATAATTGTGAAATTACACCTCGTTGTTCTTTCTTTAGAATCTTTTTCATGACATTAGAGCTTATTATCTTTCCCGGCTTCCCTGCAATACCCCGTAATTCGACTTCCTTTCCTTCTGAAAAAAATTTCAAGAAAAGTTCTTGAAAATTAAAAGCTACTATCCCCAAATATTGTAACCATTGTACTCCTAGTACAACATCAGCACCTCCCATGGGAATGGAAAGCATTGGACTAGTCAATACATATTCCCCCATGGTTAGCTTGATATTATGGCATTTTCCAGAGCAATTTATAGTTCCTCCATTTGCAACCATCACTTGACATTCCGGTGCTGGGTATAGGAAACAATTTAATTCCTTGGCTACCTTACAATGAATAAAATTATGGGTGCTACCTGAATCAATCAACACTATTACCTTTTCTTCTTGATTTGTCCTTGTATCTTGAGAGTTTGAGGAGTGGTAATTCCTGCCAGTGCATTACACGATATGGTCGGATTCATTTCTTCCTCTTCTAGGGTTGGTTCCCGGTGTATATCCTCTTCTTGTTCATTTTCTTCTTCCTCTTCACAATCTATGTAAAATAATTTCTTCTCAGCACACTTATGACCTTTAGTGTATTTTCTATCACAACTATAGCAAAGACCTTTTGCTCTTTTTTCTTCCAATTGTTGTGGTGTCAACCTTGTAGGTTGTTGAAATCTAGGAGTAGCAACACTTCCCTCTTTATAGAAGTGAGTGGTAGGCTTCCTTCTCGCCATAATTTTACATTCAATTTTTCTTGCCAACCTGAATGCCTTCTCCAATGAATCAGGTTCCAAAACGCGAACTTCATGTTGGATGTTATCCTTTAAAGTACCTATGAAGAGATCAATCATGTGTTCCTCTGGAATATCAGTTACCCTTATATTCAATTTTTGGAAGTCCTCAATGTGCTCCCCCACTAAACCCTTTTGCTTGAGATTTATCAATTGGCTAAAGAAGGTGTTTCTCTTTGTATCCTCATAATGTGCTATCATTTCCTCCGTAAAATTTGACCAAGTGACAATTTTTTTACAGGAGCAAAGCCATCGATACCATACAAATGTATTTTGTTCTAAATGTAAAGTTGCAATGCGTACCTTTTGTGTGTTTTGCACATTATGGAGATCAAAATATTGCTCCATCCGTAGTATCCATGTTACAGGATCCTTTCCATCAAACTTCCTCATATCCATTTTTGGAATATGGTGGTTCTTCCCTCCAACATTAGAGTTTATGAAATCACGATTAACATTTATTTTGTTCTCATCATGAGTTTCCTCTACTATCTTTTCACCATTAGGAAACATTTTTTGTATCAACTTTGTCAAACCTTCCATGTCTACTTTTAGATCATTCTTCATGTTTTCCATTTTTTCATCGATCTTAGCTTCCATGTCATCCATCTTAGATTCCATGCCAGCTTCCATGCCATATATCTTAGATTCCACGCCTTTCTTCAAACCATCCATCTTCGCTTCCACGCCTTTCTTCAAAACTTCCATTTCATTTTTTGCTGCTCTTTGCGAGAGCGAAATTTGGTGCACTTGCTCTTGTAATTTTGATACATCATGTTGCAATTCTTCATCTTCATGAGTCATAGTAGAGCCTTTTGAAGGCTTAATGGGTGTTGAATTATTTTTACGGGGCAATTTTAGAACCCAATACTGCTATATATTCTACAATATGCCCTTGGAATCAATTCAAATTGATTCTTCAAAGAAGACTTATGCAATTTGGAAAGAAAAATATAAACACCTTTTTCTTGCTTTTGAGGAGCTCGATATTGAAATTAGATAATCTCTATGATTGCAGCACTTCAATATTTTAATTTCAGTATCAACGTATCCCCATGAAGTATCTTTCGAATGCCACAGGTCTGACTTGATTTAGATTTTCCAAGACAAAGTTGTGTCCAATCTCCCACAATGACCTAATTCTGGACTGGTTCAGTAGATCGAACTTGTACGACTTGCCATGTGTCACTGTTTCGTATTTTGTCTCTGAAATTGATATCTAAGAAACTAAAGTCCATGTACTTGTGACCAATTTTTACGGCACTCAAATCCGATTCCCAGAGAGAAAGTTATTGAACTTTTCCCACGATGACCTCTTTGAGATGAAATTCAGGAGCCTGAAAAAGCACTACCTTCCACAGATCATATCTCCAAAAATATTGCGAACCAAGCTCTGAAATTTTTTGAAAAATTTCCTCAGGATTTCAGCTTCGCACCATATGAATTTCAGATTCTGAACCTTCGTAGAAGCAGATTTATAGCTAAAATGCCACGATGACCTGTTTAGGAGCTTGAAAAAAGACCTGACTTCCACAGATGATATCTCCGCAAATATTGTGAACCAAGGTCTGAAATTTTTAGACAAGCTTCCTCAGGATTTCAGCTTCGCACCCTAAAAATTTCAGCTTCTGAAACTTCGTAGAAAAAAAGTTATAGCGAAAATGCCACGATGACCTGTTTGGAGCAGCGAAACCCTAGAATCCAAAGCTCTGATACCAAATGTTGAGTAACCAGCTCCAAAAAGAGAAGAAAAGAGATATCAACGCCTTATAAATGAGCCACTTCGAGGGGGAAACCTCCAATACATTACATAAATGAACAATTCTTGGATGATACAATTTACAAAACCTCCTTTCTATATATAGGAGCCCATGGGGCCATAATGTAATCCTAGCCGACCTAACAATAATAATTTAGGGGCACAATAATAAAAAATTGGGGGATACAAGAGTACAATAATAACAATAAGGGGGTTACACTAATAACAATAAGGGACTATACTAGTAATATAGGGACCTAATAGTGGAGGACCCTAGCAAATAAAAAAAGGGAGTTTCTAGATAAGGACATCACGATGATGTCATTTTGTGGTACCCACTTTTTTTCACTCCAAGAATCATTAGACAGACTCACCGAGATAATGTGTCATTGTGAGTTGGTGCAGAATGATGAGGCAATGTCCCTCATGGACCAATTAGAAGTGGGGTGGGAAGAGGTAGGCCCACCATCCATGTGGTTGTGACACCCTACCTCGGTGATGTCAACAGAAGGAGGGGAAGGGTGGTGCAATGTCTTTCGGTTCACGGATGTGGGGAGATAAGGAGGACCATCAGATGGAGGCACTAGAATCATGGGCTCGAACCTTGATTGCATCACCCTTATGCCATATTAACATTCAGGTAGGTTAGCCTAACAAAACCCATAAATTTGAATCACAATGGTGTGTGTCATTAATTGGTGAGGAATTTAAGGCAGAGTGGGATGTGTTGTTAGGTGGAACCTGAGCATGGACCAATGGTGAAGGATCATATCTGAGGATTCAACAATGGGCACACCCCACTTCAGAGTGACGTCAATGGGGAGAGGACTCCCCATGAACATCGTTGATCTATAGTTTATGATTGATGGTAGAGATTGCATTACACCTCGCCTCCTTTTATGACATCAGCATGGGGCCGACCTCCTTGCACAAGTTATAGATCTACCTCAGATTAATCCTAGCCATCCAATTTGATATTGAATGATGGGGTGCAGTAGTTTGGAAACATGGCCACATAAGTATATACTTGATATATAATATATAAAGAGAAGGTTCGTCAAACCTAAGGTAGGTGTAATATCCCAAAATAGGGATTTTCTACAACAAATAGAATACCTTAAGGTATTCCAAAGTTGAAGATGCAGCCATAGGACTCAAAAAATATGTTAAATCATATTTCTTTCCATAATATGTTTATCAGGAAGCAATATGATTCATTCTACCCACAAAAGACGGGGAAAAACATCAATTTATGCCCTAAAAAGGTTAATTTCAGAGATGTGCGTAAAAATAAGGGAAAGTGACGGTGGGATCTCGTAGCTTAGGTCATGAGAGACTCACATACCAAATTTTAGCAAAAACAAATGACTCTAGCTATGTTAAACAGGTCTCCCACTCTCGATATGGCTTACAAATGCCCAATCCCCATGACTTGATTAATGCAGAATATACTGAAGCACAGACAACGTGATTTTCTGAAGGTTTTGATTGCAATATTTTATGGAAATCAGGAAATCAGTTCTAAATTATGGCCCATACACTATACAATAGATAAAAAGAAGATTTACATGAAGAATCCCTCAAGATTGATGTGTTGCAACAACAAAATGAGACTGCAAAGCCTGACAGCGTTATTTTATTGATGCTACAACTGATATATATTACACTTCATATATAGAGAATATTTTTACAAAAAAATATAGATCCAATACAGATCTGTGTACTAGATGGGCTCCTTAAAACACTCCCCTTGGGGATCTGAGAAAATCATGAACAACAGTGAGTAGATCTGAGATCTAAGTTGCAGACCTGTAGTAATATTTAGGAATTCTGTAGTAAATCAAACCAGAGGAAAATTAGATCTGAAATGAACATGGCTTGGATTTCCAATCCATGGATCACCACAGTGCAAGGAGAGCCCCTTAACACCAGAGATCATGTCTCCAAAACATTTCTCAAACACCCTGCAATTTCCCTCTTGCAGATAACGAAGTTATGGGAGAGAAATTATGCTGTTAGATTTAGTACTAAGTATTTTTTATGCCTAGATATGAAGGTGCAGCTCTAACGATCCAATACACTCTTCCAGGAGGTTAAAATACACACTCACTGAGAAGAGGCACTAGATTTTCCTAGATTTGAATAGATCTAGCTTCCACTGCTACAGCCTACAAAAAAAATCAAACCATCAATAGGATCTGAATTGTGGTTGAAAGATGAAGCTTGGCCCAAAGCCTGATAGTGGAAAAGATAGAACAAGTCTCCTCCAAGATCTTCTCAAGGAAGGAGGTGGGATTCTCGACCAGAAATACCCAAGTGCTAAACAACACTATTCTTAGCTAAACAGCCAGAGAATAAGGAATGTCTAAATAGAAAACACCTTCTAAAATATCAAATAATCAACCCCTCTCTTCATGTCCTCCTTCTTTTATAATGTGAGAGCCTTGCCAAACCCTAAACCAGCTTGAAGAATTGGCCTCATTCACATGAGTGGCCTCCAACATGGACTATGTTGTGCCTTTTGGAGATACATTGCACCTAGACAATGTTGTTGATTTGGTCCTGTTGACCCAGTCAATTGATCCAACCTCTTTCACACTTGAGTGTGTTTATGAAGATAGCTCAGATTTAGCTTGTTTCACATTGATCATTGATTTATCTTGTTATTTAGGAGTTATATTGATCATCCTTTACAATTTTATTCAATAAATAGGAAAGAAAACAAAAACTGAATATTCCTGTTAGCTTGGGCTAATTAGGAATATTACATTCCTCACCCTTCAAAATGTTTCTTGACCTCAAGAAACTGCAAGGTAGAGAAAATTCCCCCTTCCTTCTTTCTGTGGCCTCATCAATGGATCCCACCATGGCTGACAATGATAGGCAATGTATCTGTCCTCTAATGATTCCCTCCAAGTGTAAGATAACAAAGTGTACATCATGGGAAAATGGAAGGTACAAGTGGTGATCTCCTTGTTTCTCAAGGGCCTCCTCAAGGTAGGAGTGATGACCAACATGGGGAATCTTATTCCCAATTAGTGATTCCATCACACATGCTATCATCCAAATGAGACAATCATCAACCCCTTGTTTGTGCAATGTAGTGGGGCTGCATGGAGAGATTAGTTCTCCTCCCTTCATTTGTTTCTCTCTCCATTTATGATAAGTGTGGGGTTTTTTATGTCTTTGGGCTGAAACAATATGGCCTCCAAGTATGGCCCAATCTACCCCATCACATAATTCAACCATGAAGTGCCTCCTCCAGGCACTCAAGTTCTTCAAATGGCTCACTCCATATGAAGAAAATAATTGAGATGTGGCAATCATGGTTTTCCCATTGCTCCTCCTAAAAAATACATCATGAATACTAGGGAAAACCATACTCCCAATGGGCATCTCCATCACATACCCCACTCTCCAAACAAAGATTCCCATGAACATAGAAACATTAGCAATATATGGAAGCAAAAACAATTGAAAACAAGTTGTCACCTGACATCCGGAAAGTGGATCATAGTTCCTCTCATGGAACCAGCATGGTGCATCCTTTGCCTGCATCAAACCAAACAATAACAAGTGCTTTTCTAGCCACTTGTTTGTTGCCACAATCATTTTACAATATAGCATCATGAAAGTACAAAGTGGTGTCATTGGTGCACACCAAAAATCATGTGGCTTCCCCAACAAACCACCAATGAGATAGCCAATATCAATGCTACAAAAGGCTACAAGTACATCATCATACATCATACAAGAAGGAACAATCCTCCTTGATATAGCATGCTGCTCAAACAAGGAAAAGAATTACAATACAAAATGTGAGATTATACCTCCTCCATCATGTACTTGAGATCTTGAGTTGAAATGGCTCAACTGGAATTCCTCCCTCACCTCCAATGAGTAGGGAAGTGGTTGTGACCTCCTCTTCATTACCTTCCGGGCTATGCATCTCTCCATATATTGCTGAAATATGTCATGTTGGATGCCCTCCCAAGTGAACTCCACCAACTAGAAATATGCATCAAAGTGCATAGAAGAGAAGTCCTCATGTGCTGCATGTAGCAGCTTCTCCTTAAGACTAGAAGATCTAGTCAAGAAGATCCCGCCATAGGAATAGATGACCATATCATCCACTATGTATCTATCATCTACATTCGGGTCATCAAGAATCATACATGCACCCAGATCCTTGGAGTACTCTACCAAAATTTGAGACCTACAATAGGTATCAATCCTTCTAAGAGACAACGCTGGTGACCTAGCATATGAAGTTCTCCTCATGATGCTACCTACTACTTTGACATCCCTCATGCCAAAGTCATCCTCCAAACTCCTCACCTCCCTGAAATCCAAGAATGGTGAGCCAAGAGGCAAGATGTATCTCACCAATTCTAGATCTGGTGGCCTCCCAGGTGGAATTCCTCCATGTAGTGAGACATAAAAATATGAAGTGGACTGCATGTATGAGTGGAATGATTTGTCCCTCTCTTCTCTACGCAGTGTAGTCTCCTTCCTTTGTGTAGGAATCTTCTGAAATATATAAGGGTGAATGCTCGTCATCCCTTGATGTTGATCCTTATTTTCTTCCTCTCCTTCCATCTCACAATCCACCAATGCTACTGCATGTTTCTCTAGAATTGTGTTTTGGTTTCCACATGTTGAATCATTTGGAACTCCTTGTGAAGATACAAGGTCTCCTCTAATGGAAGCAATGGCTCCCCCTTCACCTCCATGTGGTGATGGATCTTCTTCCTCCATCCTCCTTGCAGTAAATGTGGGCAATAGATTTCTCTGTGGATCTACATATGTGGCTGAATGCTCACACCCATCATGAGAATATTTAGGGATTGTTTAAAACCCTTCCATAAATCTTCTACACTCCTCCCCTTCCATCTCCTTGATATCTTCTTTAATACCTTCCAAGGTTTCGAAAACAAGCAGGGACATCTCCTCTTCCGTCATTCCTCCTTCTCCTCTTTATCTCAAAAAGAAAGTAGGCATGTTACAGCATTGTAAATCAGATTTTTTGGCTGAATGCTCACACACATCATAATAAGTACTGGGGATTTCTTCATGAGAAGAACTCCTTAAGGGATTTGCATGTCTTCCCCTTCTCATTCCCCTGATTTCTTCCTTCCATTCATGCATGGCTTGAGAGAGAGTGTTAGAAAAACTCTTCTCTTGTCCTATGTATAATATTTCTTCACTCTTCTTCTTTATCCTTCTGATAGCTAGATCTCACAGGCTGAGCCAGAGATCATGTTTTGATACCACTTTAATATCCCAAAATAGGGATTTTCTACAACAAATAGAATACCTTAAGGTATTCAAAAGTTGGAAATGCAACCATATGACTCACAATAGATGTTAAATCATATTTATTTTCATAAGATGTTCAACAACAAGAAATATGATTCATTCTACCCACAAAAGACGAGGGAGAACAACAATTTATACCCTAAAAAGGTTACTTTTAGAGATGTGCATAAAAATAAGGGAACGTGATGGTGGGATCTCATATATTATGTCATGAGGGACTCACATACCAAATTTTAGCAAAAAAAAATGACTCTAGCTATGTTAAACAAGTTTCCCACTCTCGATATGGCTTAAAAATGCCCAATCCCCATGACTTGATTACTGCAGAATTTACTGAAGCATAGGTAGCGTGATTTTCTGAAGGTGTTGTTTGCAATATGGTATGGAAATTAGGAAATCAGTTCTACATTATGGCCCATACACTATACAATAGATAAACATAAGATTTACAGGAAGAATCCCTCAAGATTGAGGTGCTGCAACAACAAATGAGACTGCAAAGCCTGACAGTGTTATTTTATTGATGCTATAGCTGATATATATTACACTTTAGATCCAGAGCAGATATGTACACAAAAATATAGATCCAATACAAATTTTTGTACTAGATGGGCTCCTTAATACACTTCCCTTGGGGATTTGAGCAAATCATGAACAACAGTGAGTAGATATGAGATCTAAGTTGCAATCCTGCAGTAATATTCAGGAATTTTGTAGTAAATTCAACCAGATGCAAATCAGATCTGAAATGAACATGGATTGGATGGCTAGTCCATGGATCACCACAGTGCTAGGAGAGCCCCTTAACACTAGAGATCACTCCTCCAAAACGTCTCTCAAACACCCTGCAACTTCCCTCTTACAAATAAAGCAGTTATGGGAGAGAAAATATACTATTATATTCAATACTGAGTAGGCCTGATGCCTAGATCTGAAAGTGCAGCTCTAATGATCCAATACACTCTTCCAGGAGGTTAAAAGACACACTCACTAAGAAGAGGGACTAGATTTTCCTAGATCTGAATAGATCTAGCTTCCACTGCTGCAACCTACAAAGATAATCAAACCCTCAAAAAGATCTAAATTGTGGTTGGAAGATGAAGCTTGGCCCAAAGCCTAATAGTGGACAATATAGAACAAGTCTCTTCCAAAAGCTGCTCAAGGAAGGAGGTGAGATTCCCGACCAAGAACACCCAATTGTTAAACAACACTATTCTCAGCTAAATAGCCAGAGAATAAGGAATATCTAAACAGAAAACGCCTTCTGAAATATCAAATAATCAACCCCTCTCTTGGTGTCCTCCTCCTTTTATAATGTGGGAGCCTTGCCAAACCCTAAATGAGCTTGATGAATTAGCCTCATTCACATGAGTGGCCTCCAACATGGACTGCGTTGTGCCTTTTGGAGATACATTGCACCTAGACAGCATTGTTGATTTGGTGTTGTTGACCCAGTCAATTGATCTAGCCTTTTTGACACTTGAGTGTGTTTATGAAGATAGCTCAGATTTAGCTTATTTCACATTGAGCATTGATTTATTTTGTTATTTAGGAGTTATTATTGATCCTCCTTTACAATTTTATTCAATAAATAGGAAACAAAACAAAAACTAAATATTCCTATTAGCTTGGGCTAATTAGGAATATTACAGTAGGGTTCCATGATATATATATAAGCGATTCAAGACTTAAGCTAACAAATAAAAGTAATAAAATGAGAGCTTAAGATAACATAATGGACCTGAGGAAAGAAACAAAAGGAGACAATAAAAATAATAAGTAATCTATAACCCCTTCCTTTTAATAGTTACAAGAGGAATTGGGTTAAAAGTGAAAACCATCCCGTTGGGATGTTTAGGTTGGCTAGGTTGTCACAACCGACAAAATACATCTATGTCTAAGGTTTAGTAGGTGTTAGGTCCCTATAATTTGTCAAATTTGTAAGACCAAATAAAAAAGGGTAACATCAAACCAACTTTGGAGTCCTAGGATGTAGCCTTCCTAGACTCAGAGAGGGCTCTCTCTATATTTGTATAAAAGATATAACTTGATTGATTTAGGATGCTGATTTTAGTCTAGTTAAAATGATAGGGATTGTTTGTCTTGTTTTGTTTGTTTGGTTGTTTGTTAAGAATAACGAATAGAATAAGATAAATTCAAACCATTGGGCTGGTCTGTAAAAGGTTTGAAGAGTATAACGAAAAATCAAGGGTGTTTCATAGGTCAAGTTAACAAATTCAAATGGATCTTAATAGCTTATGTGGGTGTGAAATGAACATTAAGTTGTGAGTTTAGTAGCTTAAAGGGAAATTAAGAATCCTTTAACATGTACTAGAACAAGAAGAGTCTTTAATATTACTATTTTTAGGAAAGAACCAAAGGACAGGGCATACCATAAACTTCTTTGGCCAGACTTCACCAAGTAAACTTTAAGACAAAAATATAGAAAACCATAGAGAGAAGGGAACTCCTAAATTCTCTAGCTATTCACTTTCAAATAAAGAAAACATTTAAGATAACATTTCAGTAATGATTAAAGAGCAGGGAACTCTTAAATTCTTAAATCAAACTTCAAAGACCTTTAAAGTGATTGTTCAAGATAGACCAAAGGACAGGGAAAACCATAAACTTCTTTAGCCAAAACCCTAGTAAGTAAAATTTAAAAAAAGCCTTAAGAAGAACATTTCAAGCAGAACCAGAGGATAGGGAAAACCATAATCTTCTTTGGCTAGACTCTACTGAGTTAATCTCAAGAAAACAAACTAGGTGGAAATGGACAGTAGGGAACTCCTAAGTTCTCCAATCAAACCCAACAGAGGAAAAAATTTCAACAATAGAAGGAAGACAAAATTAATGTGCCTCTAACATCATATCTTAAGCTAAATTTTATGTTCTGTCATAAGATAAATTTGATTTATAAAATGGAAAACGGAAGGGAAACGATTACAAAATTAGAATAACATCACCATCTAACAGATTTCATGAATCTTGTGAATGTGCTTGTTCCATTAATATCCAGTCCAAAATAGCTACAAAGCTCCAAAGCCAACTTCTTTACACCTCAAAGTATATGTGATATTCATCTCAACAACCGATAAAAAAAAAACATGAAGCTTCATGGAATATTTATTTGCAAAATGAGGAGGTGGTCCTAAGCTAGGGTTTCAGTTTTCATTTATTACAGAGTTAATGAGTTTTTGACCTTTGAGACCAAACAAGGCCCAAGGAAAAATATCTGAAAATGACTCACTATAATTATAACTCCTAACTTCATTGTTTGAGCTAACTTGATGTAGGAGAATCCAGACTTAGCCACCAATGTGAATGAATTTTCACATGTTGTGGCTAATGTGAGATAAATTTCATTTTCCTAAGTGGTCAAACCAAAGTTTTCCAAAAGGGTTGGATCTCTCGAATCTTCATTTATTTAAATATTGTAATAATCTATACAGTTGTGCTACGATTAGAATAGAAGATGAGTGTTAGCATAGGTGTGCATCAAAACTTTAGAATACGGATTTAAGATAGGAATAGAGATTGAGTTGTTATATTGTTGTATTGATCCATAAAATAATGAAAAAAAATGTAATGTCGAAGATAGACAATAAGGGAGTAAGACAATATATATATGTTGGGTTTTAAAAGAGTAAAACATAGGTCAAAAACTTATGTAATCAGGCCAGAGAGGGCGAGACCCTGTTGTTACACTGAAAACTGTCATCCTGACATTTTAATATGTGTATGGGCTCATTATTACTCATACTTTCCCCCTTTTCAAGTCTAACATATCAGTTCCTCATGTCAAGCCTTGAAAATCAGAGAAAAGTTCCTAAAAATATCCTAAACTTTGGTGTCACACTTTCTCTCTATCTTTCCTGCGGTCCCACACCTAATGTTCAAGTCTCATGCATACCTGAACGCAATTTCTCTGTGTTATAAGTGCGGACCCCTGTAAAGATAAAAAAGGTGCAAGTAAATTCCAAAAATCTTAATTAAATTAAATTCTAGAAGCCTCTAGAAAGAATCTTGCGGTGGCAGAACCGCTTTTTTGAGGTGCATGTATCCCTTACCTTATGGAGCTAACCCATTGATGTGAGGAGCTTATCCCTTTGATGGAGGATTCTATCCCTTCATAGTTGGAACAGAAAACCTCCTCTTTTCCACTATAAAAAGAGGCATTGGGTAGCCTCAAGGGGAGTTCAAGCTTTAGAATATTTGAGGTTAAGTGCTGTTGAGATTCAGACTCAGTTAACTAAGACTTTTGTGAGGAGAGATTACATACCTCTATTCATCTTAGTTGGAGGAGTGCAAAGCTTATCAAAGTAGAGAAGACTCCTACTTCGGACCCCAGGAAGGCCTGTGCAACATCAAGCCGCAGTTTGTAAGGTTTTCTTTCTTTTGAAATTAATACAAATATACTCATTTTTCTCAATAAGCTATCAGATAATTTTTTATTTCATAGATTCCTTGATCACTATTATAAGCATGGTTTATGATGATTTCTATACAGGTGCTATTTAATATTTTTCTTTTTTGTAACTGCAATTTTACGAAGATAACTCCTTCAAGTGCACGAGGGACAACAACAACTTCAAACAAGCGCTGGACATACGGTAAGTCTTTTAAACCTCTATAGAGATTTTTGTAAATCATATAGGCTTAGAGAAAGATTATTTTATTTGGCTATTTGTTGCTAGATACTTTGAGTACTATGGAGATCGGTGTTGTCCGCAAGATGGATTAATCCACACAACAAATTGGCGACTCCGCTGGGGAAAGAACTTTTTGTTTTTGGTTCTCTTTCTATTTTGATTTGAGGAAACGTTTTTCCTAGTTTTTGATTGATAGATATCTGCCTGGGTAGCTTAGGTTTTCTCTATTTTTGAAAAATTTGAAATCTTTTATGTTTTTCTCTAGTTTTTCTGAGGACCACACTTTGTCTTATTTGCACAGTGCAGGAAGTTTCGCACTTTCCTTAAGTAAACAGTGCGGGACCGCACCTGTTACTTCTAGAAGACTGCGGACCCTGTTAAAATTTTGAAAAACTCCAGATTTATTTCTTCAGTTTATATTTATTTTGATTTATATTTTTTGGTTTCTGCCCAGATTGATGATTGTTTCTGTCAAAAGCCTTTTTTGAATGAATCTCAGCAGTATTGGTGTTTGATGGTTTTCTAGAAGTTTTGTGTTTTGGATTTCTTTTCACTTGGTCTTTGTAGTGATTCAAAGCATTGGCAGTTTGAAGTACCTTAGATTTCATTGGTATTTTTGTCTTTTTGCTGAATCTGACCTGATTGTGAAATCATCCTTTATTGAGAAATAGAGCTACTTATTTCTTTGCAAATCTTCGAAAAAACTTTGTTATAGGTTTTTGAATTTCATTTTTTTATAAAAAAAACATATCTGAGAGTTTTTGATCTGTTTGTTATTCTGGGCGAATAGATCCTTAGTTTGCTGAACAACTAAGTAAAACATTCTTCAAAAAATATTAAAGCTTTTATTCAAGTAGATTGTTAAAGTTTGTAGATCTCGAAATTAGTTTTGTAGTTTTGAGTGCTTTTAAATTTGTAGATTTCTTTTGAAGGAAACTTGTTTTTGTAGCTTCAAATTTTTGAAAGTGAAAGGATTTTGTTGTGAGCTTTGATAATTTGTCTCATTTTGAGTTATTGTTGAAAAGACAAGAATATTTTCTTTCAATTATTCTTTATGTTCAAAGAAGGAATTGTTTATTAAAAGAATTACATTCTCCAAATATTTCTTTAGCTAGAATTTCATTGAAAGAAAATGACTTGATTATCATTTTTAGGTGTATTTTTAGTGTTTTTGGAAGTCGAGTCTTCACACCATCAAATTTTCATTTCCGCACCCATTGACTTAAGAAACAGCTCATAAAAGTAACGCTTAATTAAAATTCATCTAGTAATCTTTTTATTTTCTAGGGCTCTTATCACCAACATAGCTTAGGCTAGTATCTTGGAGTAGGGAGTAATTAACTCTCCAAGATAGTAAAAACAAACAAGTAGACAAATCTTGCGGTAGGAAATAAATCCAATTGTAATTTGTATAATCTGGGAAGCTTCTCTTAAAGAAGTCAATCACGAGGTCATGTCTGAACCTTTGAGACAATACGTTATGTTTCATTGGGGAAGATAGAAGATTTGTGCGCATTACAAACGGTAGACCTCGGATTAACCATTGTCGAGGAGCCTGGGGTCACTTTTCAGTAAACCTCGGATTAACCATGTCGAGGAACCTTCAAGGGGATTGAGCTTTGTTACTCTGCCCTTGCGCGTGGGATCGGATCGTAGACTGTTCCCCCAGTTGTATTTGTTACTGTTGGTAACCTTAGTGTCCATAAACTTAAGATTATTTCCTAAGGTGACGGTGAAGGAAAGATCTCACTGTACCTGGAGCAGACGTTGACTAGACTCACTTGGACTCTCTGGGGGGTTCTCTTCACACGAGATGGTTTTGTGAGGAAACTTCTGCCAGTCTGTTTCATTAAGCAGGTTGTCGAGGTAACTGTTCCAACCACCCTTTCTGTATTAAAGTTATGCTAAGTTGGATTTCATCACCAACTAGTGTTTTTAGTACGGGAAGTTACTGTTTGTGTGTGGTTTGAACTCTTAGATTTTTAAGCGTGTGATTCAACTGTTTGTTTCTTTAAAGACTTTAGGTGTTTTCATTGAAATTTTCTTTGTTTGCGTGTGATTAGTTAATATTTAATCATGGTGGAATTGCCGAGACAATCCTGGAGACTACAAGGGAAACCCCCTGAATATACACCAAGTCAGCTTGAAGGGCTTCGTGCTCTGGTATCATCTAGCAACAGTAGGATTAGATCAACAGAAATTGGAACTTCATCTATAGTTGTTCATCCTGATCATCAAATACCCACAACAGAACATATTTGTGAACCAATTTCAGTTTCTGAAGTTACTGGTAGTATTTTTCCTTCCAATGAATTGGTTGAAAAACCTGAAATCTCTGAACCTAAAACTGAACTTTTTGTTTTGGAAACATCCTCAGGATTTATTACACCAACTTCTAGTGATCCTGGTTCACCTAGGGTAAGAAATATTGTCACTGACGATCTTCCATTTGGACTTATTACTATTGAAGAACTTACTAATCCAGACGAAGAGTTATCTCTTCCCGAATCCCCTCAGTATTTAAATCTTAGGGAGCGTGAATCTATTTTCTACAACCCTATTCGAACTAGTGCTTAGTATCTATCTTTGACAAACTTTTTAGAGAATCCGGGTCTTGCTTTTTCTCCACCTCGAATTCCATTTCATCCTACACCCAGAGGTTACTATCCGTCATCCATTATGGCAGGACAGTCATCCATGTTTTCTCAGACACCGGAAGCATTTTTACATGGTGGTCCTTCTGTTCCTTCAGGATATCAGGCTTTGTCTGGTACTTTCTCGGGAGCAGCTCCTCAACCAATTGAACATGTATTATCATCTAGTTTAAGTGGAATTAAAATTGAAACGTCGAACGTAGAGCAAATCTTTATGATGTCTGATAATATTCCGAATCCTCAACCTCAAGGCAGTCAGTTACCGCCTGGAGGGAAATCTCAGGGAAATCAGTTACTGCTTGGGGGGCATCCTCAAGGTAGTCAGTTACTGCCTGGGGGGCAACCTTCAGGAAGTTAGTTACCACCTGGGGGGCAACCTCAAGGTAGCTTTTTCCCAGGACAAACTGTGGAATCATATTATTTTGGGAGGACAACCTCAAGGATAGTACATACCTCAAGGTTATCAACCTCAAGGATGATGCCACATGCACCCCCGGAGTCAACCCAAGCTCAATATGCTCCTCGGGGTCACCTCAATGACTTGATGCCTCGGAGTTATCAACCTCAAGTTGTTACCCAATTCAAGGTTTCCAACAGCTTTTCGTCGATCATCTATACAAGGAGCAGTACCACTTATCAACCCTACGTTCAACGGGATATGAATTCCTTACATTCAACATTTTATGGGAAAATACCCCGAATGAATATGGTGTGGGATGCATTCCCAATATCAACGGCCTATGCGTCTAATTTGCGGTTTCCTTCTCAACCTGGACAACCTTTGGTTTGGTCCAACCTAGCAACACGTCCGGTCCACTATTTCAAACTCCTTGCACCTAGTTGCGGTACCCATTGATCCCTAGTCGTACACCTCGAGACTCCGCCTCAAGCTGCTGCAACTGCGACGTTTGTTCAACCTACAACACACAGTTTCTAGAGTATTTGTAGCTCAGGTTGCTTCTATCCTTTGCATCTCTGAAAATCCCTCAAGTCTGCGTACCCCCGGTCGGGACCTTCGGTTCAGACATTGGTCCAGTCACTGCCGAGATAATTTGGTACAAGTATGGTGGTCACAATTCAGCCGCAATTCACATATCGACCGTACCGGAGACATCCTCAATTCGGTCCCATTTCACAAAATCAAAATTATCGAGTATCAACCGTACCTGGCTACACTTATCAGCCTCAACAACCCCGGTTGGAAGTACGGTTAATCTTGTTACCCGGGAGGTTACACAATTCCTAATGCAACTCCAATTCCTAGTTATCCTAGGTATCCTCCTCCTGGAACTACTTTGGCTACTCAAGGTTTTCGTGACCCTAACCGTTAGTTACCATTGTGAAACTTTGGATTTACCTTATTTGAGCGCGCCTTACGAATGATCCAATTTTCTATTATCTGTGCACTAGCGCCAATGCCACATAAGTTGCCCCGGTGATATACCCAAATTAGAAGGTAAGTCATGAGAGGATCCATCAAATCACGTGATGGGTATCTTGCACCTGCGAATTGTGCGTCTAATTCAATAATTGATGATTCAATTAAAGCACGTCTTTTCCAAATAACTCTTATTGGTCTTGCCTCCAAATGGTACATTGAGTTACCATGAGGCTCTTTTAATAATTTCGGTCGGTTGAAAGCTGCTGTGACTCATTTTCGGTTACTTTTGTCGGATACGAAAATGGCATAGAACTATTAAATTCACTAAATCAATCTACGTCCACATATATTTTGATCATATTCATGAATGACGACGTAGAAGGTGTTGGTGAAAGTTTACATTCCGGATCAAATTTTGGCGGATTGGTTTTTTTGACTAAATCATTAATACCCCGGATCATTGAGGATGTAGCTAAAGTTTTAGGTGTTGCGAGGAGAAGAGTATTGCTCAATCTCGGTACCTTGACCTCGTTTATAAGAAGTCGAGGTACTTTACATGAAAAAATCCACGATCTTCCAAAAAAGGTCAAATAGGCTTGTTGCTCCTTCGGGGTCTCATGCCGTGATGGTATGATTATTACGATCGATACTAAGAAATAAAGAATATAAATCTTTAAAGAATTCTTCTCCTATTATAACGGCTTTGATTCCCGAAGGAAGAATCCCCCGAAGATTCTGTCGATATTCATGTCAAGTAGAGACATCTATGACCAAATATAAATTTGGTGGTAAAAAAAGAAAGGGAAGAATAAAAACAAAAAGAATTCAAAAGAGAAAGCGTAAAAATGAATCCAATGATGAAAAACGCATACCTCGTTATCCTTGTTACATTTGCGATGAGGATAATTTTACTAAGGAATGCCACATCGAAGCGAGAGGTTGCAAAATTCGTTAAAGGTTCACAACAAGGCTTGTTGTCTTGAAGGATCCTTTTCCGACTCAAGATAGTAAGATGGTTGGGTTTCCACCTCGGCTTCCTCGGAAGAGCTGATTTTGATGATGTCTCATGTAAGGATTGCGACGTGATCACAAGATTATGGCACTAAGAGTCTGTTAATGGTAAAGAAGCGAATCTTATAATGAAAATACATCAACTACACCTCCTCCTTTGTTTCGGTCCGCTACGGATCGAAACCAAATCCGGACTTAATAATGGCTTCTTTTTGCTAAAGGTGTTCTTCGTAAATCAACTTTCAATCCACATGCGAGAGGCTGCTTAGAATTACAACATTAATTTTGAAGACTTAGCTATTTCTCCTTTAGCAATGTTGCCTTTGGAAGTGCAATCATGTGCGGCCACAACGTAAATTGCTTTTTGTGCACTTCGCAAGGAAATTTAATCGATATTCGGGATTCCAACCTTATAATCTTCGATTTAGAAAATATTACACCTCGCCTACCTCACAAATTGCTTTCCAAATTCTAGTGTTAGTAAAAAATAGGCAGATCTTTGTTGCTGATTGATGAGGGAGCTTCAACGTGTATTATGTCGATCCGGTGTTGGAAATCACTTGGTTATCCTACACTCAATCAGTATCGACCGTTCTAAAGGCTTTTGATGGTCGGTTTCCACCCTTTGGTATTTTACGATTTACCCATAGGGGTTGAAGGTAAAGCTGTCTAAATCTAGATGTGAAGTGGTTGATGCCCCTCTAGATTACAACCTTCTTAATTTGTGATTGGTCTTATTGTATGACTATTTTGTTGTTTCTTTGGTCTTTCGGCTCATAAAATTTCCACATCAAGGAAGGATCATTAAAATAGATTAGTTAACTTATTTTTCTTCCACCTAGGCTCTACGAAACAATCCCGGCACGTTCGTAAAGCGGCTATCCCTTACAAGGATGTTGGAGTAGGCTTGCTTAAATATTCTGGTTTACTAGGAGCTTTTTCCTTTCCTCCTCCTAACGTATCACCTTCTACTACAACTATTCATATGATTTCATCAGAGACACTATTATGTTTGATGATCCTTGGGTTGTACGCGATGTTCAGGCTACGAGTTAGATTCATTTGATGGCATGATTCCTTTGAGTCCTTTTGAGGTAACGTGTCAGTGTACAATCACTTTGACCCCTCTTCAACCGGGAAACTGATCCAATTAATGGGATCATGAGAATCACTTTCTATCTAGTTTAGCCACAACGACATTTTCCTAATCTTGTTCATCTTGACCGGCCGGAATTCACTGAACTTTGTCACATTGAAGATTTACCATGGGAAGATCTACATCATCGATCTTCGTTTTTACACAATTTGGATCATTTTGAAGATGATTTCGCTTCTATTTTACTTGCTAAATATGTCAAAGAACCGCAAAATCCATTGAAAAATCCTGATTAAGAGTTAAATTTGGAAAATATCTCTCGAACGATTCCAATTCACATCTCGGTAAAGCCAAGAATAATTGAAAACATTCATATAGGTGCTTGCTATACGGAAGATGAAATTCAAACTTATAAAGCCCTATTTCCAAAATTCGTTTGTGATGTGTTTGCCTAGTCTTATGAAGAAATGCCGGGGAATTGATCCATCGGTATCATACATGAAATCAAGACTTACTGGATGCCAAACTTCATTCGTCGATGTTTACGTCGAATACATCCTAGAAAAGAAATTTCTTGCTATCAAAGGCGAGTTTTATTTATCCAATTCATTTAACATAGTGGGTATCGAATATTGCTCTTTTGTTACTAAAAAAAAAGAACGTGATACGGTAATATCGATTATAGGGATATTAATCGAGCTTGTCCCAAAGACAATTATCCAACCCCTATATACGATCAAATAATCGATGATTGTCCCACAATGACGAAATGTTTTCCTTTATGGATGGTGTTTACGGTTACAATCAAATAAATATACTCCTTGCTGATCAGCAAAAAACAACTTTCATTTGTCCATGGGGGACATTTTATTATTGCAAACTACCTTTTGGATTAAGAATCTTGGAGAAAATTTTCGAGAGGGCTATGTCTTATGCATTTCATGACATTAAGCACATTGTGCGACCTTATCTCGATGATTTTTGCTCATTCATTGTGTAGGGCCAACCATCTCATTCTGAGCTATCTTTATGAGATGTAGGCATTATCGAATAAGGTTGAATCCACAAAAATGTGCTTTCTAGAAGATAAATTCGTTTACTAGGATTTGTTGTTTCAAAAGCACGCATTCGTGTTGATCCGTCAAAGGTTGAAGCTATTGTCAATTTTTACACTCCTCCTTTGACTCTGCGGGAAACTCCAAAGTTTGCGGGGAAAGAAATTTTTTTACGTCGTTTCATTCTTAACAATGCCAAGCTAACAAAGGTTTTACCCGGTTGTTGAAACAAAGCATTCCATTCTTTTTGGGATGAGATCACTTATCAATATTTTAATGCACTTAAACACGTGTTGACCCATGCACCATTATTGCATCCTCCCAACCTTCCTAGCCAGGACTACGTTTTGTACCTCGCCGCCTCTCATTCCACAATTGGGATGGTTTTGGTTAGGGAAGATGAATCTAAAAATGAACATGTGATTTACTCTCTTAGTTGAAATCATGCATCTATTGAGATTAAATACACACATGTGGAGAAATTGGCCTTGGAAGGCTGTTCAAGTTTTAGATTTAGACACTACATCTTATTACGTAAAACCCGCATGATTTATTTGTAACCCTATGAGTACAGTTTGACCAAAAAATTGATAGGGAGCAAGTATTCCAAATGGATGGTCATCCATAACGGGAATTTGACTTGGAATTTGAAAAATCCAAGGCAAAGAAATATTTGGTATTTGCGGAGCTTGATGCGATTTCCCCTCTACGATATGGAAGCGTGGCAGAAGGCCCATTGCGGACGAATCTGTTTCTTATCAGTACACTTGATCCATGGTATGGGGATATTATCATTTATCTCCAAACCCAGTCTTTTCGACACGAAATCTCACGATCTCGGCGGCCACGAAGAAAATATGTTTCCAATCACGGCAATACAATATTATTGGTGATACACTCTATTGTCGTGGTGCGGATTACGTTTTCTGACGTTGTCTTACTCATGAAGAAGCTAAGAAGATTTTAAATGATTTCATTCTAGGGCATGTGGTGGTCATATGTACGGGCATGCCACAACTCAAAAGATATTATTACACGGTTATTTACGACGTCGTTATTCAAGGTGTATTTATACCAGTCTAGAAATGCCACAATTGGAAACTTTTTGATCGTAATATGCGTGCGCCACTCCTCCTCTTCACCCTATAATTCTTTATAGGTCCTTTTGCAAAATGGGGTATTGACTTTATTACATGTAACCCTCACTCGGGCAGGGGACATCCCGTATATTATCTTACTTGATGGATTATTTTACTAAAGTGGGCGAAATGCCTACATTTCGGATGGCAATAAGGCTAACAACTTTCATATTCAATCACATAATTGCTAGGTTTGGTGTTCCCTCAAGCCATTATTACGGAGTCATGGAAGTCATTTCGGAATATCATGATGACTAAACTAACGAGATCAACTTGCTTGCACCATAAATGGATTCCTACGTATTATTCATAAGATAATGAGTCTGGATTGAAGCTATCAATAAAGAGATTTTAGTCATTATGATTGAACAGTGTGGTCTTCACAAGGCGAATTGGCATTCCATGTTATTTTCAGCACACTTTCGGCATATCAAACCTCGAGTAAAAACATCAGCGGTTTCTCCCTTTCAACTAGTTTACGGTTTGGAGGCTTTATTTACCATTTGAGTGTGAAATTCTGTCATTGAAATTAGCCATAGAATTACTTCCAGCTACGTCGAGGAGGAGAAACTTTTTGTACTTAGCTTAGCTAGATGAGAATCGACGAAATGATGTAATAGAAAACGAGGCTCATTTCAAATGGATAAAAGCCTAGTATGATAGAAGTGTTACCCCTCAAATTTTTTTAGAAGTAGGCCTAGTCTTGGTTTATGATCAAGCCAATGATAAGCTAGGAGCTGGAGAAAATTCGTGCCTATGTAGCATGAACCTTTCATTGTTAGCGAAAGGCGGCAAAAGGGCCTATGGCGATAGATTTTGACGGTGTCCCTTTAGAAAAAACTAAAGAAATGGGCTTTATCTAAAGAGATATTATGCTTAAACATGGTGTGGAGATTTAATTAGATTAGATTTCTTTATGCATTTGGTGTGTTTTAGATTAGAAAAGTGTGCCTAGTTTAGAAGTGTGTTTTTTTCACTATTCTTGCTTATGCGAGTTTTACTCTTGATATTGCGGATGTTGACGTCTCTTCAAACCTACGTTGGTTTTGCTGATGGTGCTTGTCGTAGTACACGGAACATTTCTTTCGCAGCTTAGGTAATTTATTCACCTCGACGGTCATATCCATGCATGGGGTAAGCCTTGGTCGAACAACAAATAACATTGTAGAGTATAGTGCAATGATTGAGTTATTATACGAATCCATATCTTTTGGAATTCGAGTTTGATTGTTAGGTTGGATTCTCCCCGAACTTGTTTATTACAGCTCAATAGGGTTTTATACCATTGTAAATCCCGGTGTTATTACGGTTATTTTTAAGAGTTCGTCTCTTGGAACGTGAATTCGATTACATTGAATATCAACATATTCAGACATTTAAATACATTAGCGGATACGGTTGCTTCTAGTATGATAAATCGACATTTTCAATAATCAAAACAATAAATCAAACAACATTCATAACATGTGCACGGATGGCCCAGGTAAATAGTGATATATCATAGGAATAGAAGTGTTTTCAAAATATATACATCATCTTTGATCATAGGTTGGAAACATCTTATGATCGGAAAAATGGTAACACAAAAAAGTCAAAAATATGAGTCTACAACACGATCATCCCATCCTTGCAGTGATGGTGATCACGATAAGAGACCATTGCCCAAGCCACCCTACATAGGAACCTCCTAAAAGGTCCTAGAAGACACCAATCACGTATCTCTACAATTTGAGTGGAATCTCATCTATTTCCGTCTGCGGAATGTCTAGAGTCGGACGCTCTAGGTGATGTTCTAAATCCCATACGAGTTCTCTTGGTCCCTCTTAGGCTAGATGCAGCTGTGGTTATCTTCTTTCATAAAGGAAATTTTAGATGGGCTGAAGTTCTTTGTAAGCCCACATATGTATTCAAAAATTTTGGTTATTAACTTTCAAAGAAGATCAAAATATAAAAAAACTAGAACTTAGAAATTGTTGAAAATTATTTTGATTCATCCTTGTTCCCTGTGGGAGAGTCATCTCTAGGTCACCGTGGAAATCTATCCGTATTGAAAATCTTCTAACAAAAATTTGGCATTCCAACCAACGAAAATATGAAGGATGAAATCGAACAATCTCAGTGCCCTCAATGCCATGACGGAGCCATCAATACAGCGAACCATTTGAGGTTCTCGGGTCAGCTGGCATCAATAAGAATACTACGCGGAGCTAACATGGGAATCCTCTCTAGAGCAAGAATTGACTACAATGGATCCATATCCAAAGTTATTTAGTTTTCCATTCTTCGCTCTAGTTAGTTGGCCTTTTACATTGGCCAACACGGCTTCGCACCGAGTTGAAAATGGTGCCTCGAAAATAGTCCATAGCAATGTGCATGCGAGCCGGTAGCCACATGCGGTGTTGCACTCCCACACGATGCGGTAAAAATAAATGCAATAACTTTTAGCTCGGGACGGATAGTATTTTTTATGTCGATGTTTGTCCACAGGGTCTTCTTTGATCATTACGGAACTCTTCTTGTCGAAGACAGCAATGAATGCGGACACACGGCCTAGTCCCAAACGGGAGAGTTGTTCACTATTAGAAAAACCCGGTCGGAAAATATCCTCTGAAACAATTTCGGAGACGGTGGCCGCCAATAATGAAACACTAGTCTGTACGTTACACCTATTTACCGGCCATGTTAGGAGGTCTACCTGTACCCTCATGACTGGATGGCCTAGAATTTATATATACCGCATGATCTTAATGCTTGCATTGTGGGAAAATGGAGCATTGCGGCACATCATCCACGTCCTCATACTCCCGTTCTCTCCAAATAAACATCTTGTTAATCCTACAATGCATATATATGTTAGTACAATCTAATTTGAAAATTTTTGGGCGGAAAATGAGAAATTTGGTTTTGAAATTTAAATACGGGGACCACACTTTGTCTTCGTACACGGTCTTACGTAGGAACGCATGCATGCGCGTAGGACAAGTGCGGACCCACGACTTTTTTCTATATAGGAAAAAGTCGGGGTACGGGGTATGTGTATCTTTTGCGGACCTCGCGAACGATTTCCTTAAACCATGTTTTTCCCGCAAATAAAATTTAAAACCTAAAATGAAATGTAAATGGATGAAATGAAGATTAGGAGGTCATGGATTACCTAGAATCGACGGTTTTCGATTCTCGTTGGATGGATTTTCCCGGAATATTCACAAGAACGTTTTACCCAAAATATTTTACTTTTCACTGCGAAATCAAACGGTAAAAATGAAGTTAGGAAAACCCCTTTTTATAAGTTTTCGAATTAACGAGTTTCTAATTTGTTTATTTTTCACTTTAAGGTTATTTTTGAAAGCATTTTTACTTATCCTAACGAGGTTTGTGCAATGTTTTAAGTTTTTGTGCGAGAAATTGGATTTTTCAAGAGAATTGATCGTTTTTCAACAAAGAGCATACTTTTATCACTTTTCGGACTCTTTCAAAATTTACGAAAAGAAAACTTGGAGTCCTGCTGCAAGCCCTTTTCGGACTCTCTAAGCTTGTAGAAAATATTGCCAAGTACTTGATTATTCGAACTCGTTAAAGTAAATGAATGATCATCCCTTCGGTATAAGTTTACCCCTTTTTCGGAGTGAAATGGACTATTTACGAAAATCGTATACGTTGACTAATTACGATCAATAGAGTTCTCTCTCGCATTATTTATCCTTTTTTGGGCTCGAGACTAAATTTACAAAAAAATACACTCATGGAGTTTTCTTAAGTTTTTCTTTTGACTCCTAAAAATGAAAAACCTTGGAATTTTCTCCTATATTGGACTCGCTAAATTTTAATAGTAAAGGACTGTTCAATTTTAAACAAGACGAACCACTCCTTCTTAGGGTTCAAATATTAAACTAAGTTGGACTCATCCGGAAGAGGATGAGTTTTTATAAGAGCAATCAAATGACCTCCTCCTCAAGCTTGTCAAAAATAAGAGAAGGTACTTGCCAACAATGGTGGAAAATATGGACATGTTTTGTGTATTTAGCTTATTTTTATTTTGAAAATCCCGATTAACCACTCTTGAACATGACACTTTCATTCACCTAGGTTGGGAAATCCTTTTGCTAACAATTAATCGAAACCATTGAAAGTCTTCGGCCGGTTTCCCAGGTAACCAAGCTTTGGGTTCGTGTCACCCAAGCCCATATGTAGTGTCATTATGTGTTCGAAATGGAGTTCAAATAAACCATTCAACGCAAAATGTCTGTCATTCATTTTGACCGTCCATAGTCAGTCCCACTTTCCAATATATTTTCAAAACTTGATCTATGATTTCGTGTTGTGGGCTTCCCTACAACGGTCACTTTCTATACGATGACAACTCATTATCTAGGAAGTTGATCTAGAAATCTTCGGTACCTTGAAATCTGCATGCTTCAATGGCAGGTTTCTCACCTTGAACAATAGGTTGCATCATTGACCTTCAATCAGATGATTGACTGACCTATTCAACTTCAACTCATTCATTCACATTTCATGGATTGTACTTAGTACTTTGAGAGCCGGCTGAAATTATTGATGGTTACTCACTTGTTGCGGATTTACATCATTGGTAATCAAGTAGTTTCTACCATGTTCTACTTCGGCATTCATTCACATGGATAGAATCGTACTAGTTCAAGATGGGGAAATCAACACCACGGATCTAGTTTCTACCATCTGAAATTTTGCCCGAAATTTTTGTTATCATCTATTTAGTGGAATATTTATAAATAGATATGTTGTGTCCATACTTGTGTCTACACATGTATATGTTGTGATGTACTTAAAATCATTCACGTATTAGAACAATTTGAATCGGTTGTAGTTAGTTTTGATCTGAGTATGGGAATGCCTACCTCGAGCGATGATATATATATATTTTCATTGAATGTTTTTACGGGTTCCGGCGGGGTGTCACGGGATTATCCTTGAAATGATAAAGTACTACACTCTTCATATATGACGGACTTCGACTTCATCTATTCCGGACTTTTCACTTTAGGGGGCAATCTGTTACACTCGAAAGTGTCATCACGACAATATAATATGTGTATGGGCTCATTATTACTCATACTTTCCCCCTTTACCAAGTCTAACATATCGAGTTCCTCATGTAAAGCACGAGAAAATCAGAGAAAAGTTCCTAAAAAATCCTAAACTTTGGTGTCCACTTTCTCTCTATCTTTCTTGCGGTCCTGCCTAATGTTCAAGTGTCATGCGTACTGAATGCACTTTCTGTGTTATAAATGCGGACCCCTATAAAGATAAAGGTGAAAGTAAATTCCAAAAATCTTAATTAACGTAAATTCTAAGGCCTCTACAAAAAATCTTGCGGTAGAGCGGAACCGCTCTTTTTGAAGATGCATGTATCCCTTACCTTATGGAGCTACCCCTTGATGTGAGGAGCTTATCCCTTTGAAGGAGGATTCTATCCCTTCATATTTGGAACAAAAAACCTCCTCTTTTCCACTATAAAAAGGGACATTGGGTAGCCTCAAGGGAGTTCAAGCTTTAGAATCTTTGAGAGTTAAGTGTTGTTGAGATTTGGGCCTGAGTTAACTAAGACTTTTGTGAGGAGAGATTACATACCTCTATTCGTCTTGGTTGGAGGGTACGCGGAAGCTTATCAAAGTAGAGGAGACTTACGCTTTGGACCCGAAAAGGAAAGCATATGCAACATACGGAAGCTCGAGTTTTAAAGGTTTTATTTCTTTTGAAATTAATACAAATATACTCATTTTTCTTAATAATTTGTCAGTTAATGGTTTATTTCATAAATTCCTTGATCACTATGATAAGCATGGTTTATGATGAGTAATACTATACGGAGTGCTATTTAATATTTTCTTGTTTGTAACTACGGGTTTACAAAGATAACTCCTTCAAGTGCAGGGGACCTTAAACGACTTCAAACAAGTGGGACATATGGTAAGTCTTTTACCTCTATAGAGACTTTTGTAAATGATATATGCTTAGAGAAAGATTAGTTTATTTTCTATTTTATTTTGCTAGATACTTTTAGTACTAAGGAGATCGGTCTTGTCCGCAAGAGGATTAATCCACACAACACCCGTGATTTCCAAATTTAATATAAATTGATAAATTGTTGTGAAAACTATATTCTCACAAGGTTTACATTTCATCAAGAATCATTGAAAATTAGTTTGATATATATTTAGCCTGTGTTTCCTTCCTACGTTTATAATTTCATTGACGGTGAGGGTTTTTAATTGTGTTAACCAATGAATATCTTGAGGGTTGTGTAATTATGTTAAACAATGAATATATTGAGTATTCATCACGAGAGAGTGAGTATGCCAAATTCGTTATGATTGATATATTGAAAGGCGAAATTGATGCATTTCAACTACAAAATTTTGTGTATTGGTATCACAAAGTGGTATTTAAAAACCCCAAAATGGTTTATCATGACCTTTTAGTGGTTTGTGGTAATTTTAGAATCCATGTATTTACCCCTATGGTTGACATGTAGCATAAGGATGGGTAAAGGAAACCATATTTGCTAGCTTTCAAAATGTTCAAAATTATGCTATTTGGAATTTGATCACCATCAAATCGGAAGTTAAATAGAGGTGGAGTGCAATGACTGTTAAATTGACGGTTGTTTCTTTGGTGGTGATGTGTTAAGGACGGGATTAGATGGGTCAAAGAGTTGGCCATATTTATTTATTTATATGAATGGCCCACTTTTCACAACTTCGCATCCTTTTCAATTCCTACGTATATATTTTTTTTGATTGAAAGTAAGAAAAAAAGTATATAAAGTTTTAACTTCGGTGGTGGAAGTTGTCTTAAAGTGAACCTTACTTTTGTTTAAATTGAAATTTTTCGGTGTATCTCCGACATCTTTTGGTATCGAGAGCCTATATTGTGTTGTTTTACAAAATGCCACCAAGAAGAGGTGTAGGAATAGGCCGACGACAACCTACAACAAATGAAGTTTTGCTGGAACAAGTACAACATCTTCGAACATAGATGGAAGCTATGGAAACGGGCCAAAGAGCACCTGGTGTGGGCGCTAGTGATGCGAGAGAATATTCTCAAGAAGAAGAAGAAACAAGACAATGAAGAAGCTAAGGTGTTGAAGATGTTGGTGAAGGAAAGCTGGTAGGCCAAAGGTGGATATAAATATGTGCGAGGGAAATATCAATGTAGAAGCATTAATGGTGAATTCGGTTCATTATATACATGCTGACTTTGAATAATTTGAAGACAAAATAAAAGTGAATATTACTGCTTCTACCCGGATTAGAGGGCCATGCGAGCTATTTGATAGGAAAATTACAGGTTATCTGGGCGAGAAAAGGAAAACCCCGAGAATCAAACAATGGGACAATATGGTGAGAAAATTAAAAGGTAAATTCATGCCCAAATATTATCAATTAAATATTTTTAAGCAATTACAATTTTAAGCAAAAGGAATGAAAATGAAAGAATATATAGAGGAATTCTATAAATTGAATATTAAATTTGGATGTCTAGAGGATGATGTGGAGAAAGTAGCCGAGGAGTATATAAGTGGTCGAGTATGATATTCGGGATCAAATCATTTTATTGAATCTAAAGACAGTGAGGGATGCTTATTAGGTAGCCTTGAAAGCGAAGGAGATACGAGAGGAAGAAAAACAGAAGAACCAAGGTAAAGGGTTTCGTGAGAGTCAAAGGAGAATTTAAGCCTAGATTTATACGAATGAACGGGAGGCTCAAGTAGAGACACCACAAATAGGAGACTTTGGTTGAGGAAGGTTTGTACCCGGAAGGTAGGAGGTTGAGGAAGAGAAATTCGGTGCTATACATGTGGTGAATGGGGACATGGGTCATGGGACTGTCCTCATAATAAATCAACAACTCAGAGAAATGTGAATGTTGCTGAAACAAAGGAAGAAATTCCTCAGGAGAAAGGAAAATAATAACCACCCGAGGCAGGAGAATCCTTGTTATTGAAAAGGGTGTTGTTTAAAGTAGAAAAGAAGCAGAAGATCCAGCTCAGAGAAATAATCTATTCAGGACAATATGCAAGTCCAAAGGTAAGTGTTGCAAAATGGTAATTGACAGTGGTAGTACTGACAATCTTGTTTCTACAGAAATGGTAGACAAGTTGGGATTAGAAAAGACAATACACCCTACTCCATATAAGGTATCATGGTTGTAAAAAGGCCATTAGATTATTGTGACAAAACAATGTAAGGTAGAGATCCAGATAGGAACTTACAAGGTTATAATATTATGTGATGTAATGCCAATGGATGTATGTCACATATTGTTGGGAAGACCTTGGCAGTTTGATCAGAAAACCATACACGATGGCAGAATAAACAGTTATACCCTGGAGAAGGATGGAAACAAACACACACTGTTACCATTGAAGGATGAAGCTGACAAAGGAACATCAGGAAATAGTGTTATGCTGATGAGTGGAAAAGAGCTATTGCAAGAAATTGAAAAGGATGAATAAATGCATTTTTTTGTTGTAGGGAAACCTAAGGTAATTTTAACTTCCACAAACTTAGATGATTTATCTGAAGAAATCAAAACTCTGTTGTATGATTTTGCTAATATTATTGTGGATGAGTTGCCAAATGAATTACCACCAATCAGGAGTATTAGTCATCACATTGATCTAATACCTGGAGCAATTTTTCTGCATAAAGCATCATATAGATTAACCCCTCAGGAAAATATAGAAGTTGGAAGACAAGTACAAGAGTTAATGGATAAAGGGTTGGTAAGAGAAAGCCTTAGTCCATGTGTTGTACCAACAGTACTCAGTCCAAAGAAAGGAGGAGAATGGCGCATGTGCACAGATTCCAGAGCCATAAATAAAATCACCATCAGGTATGATTTTCCTCTACCACGAATGGATGATTTAATGGATTGTTTGAGTGGATCAAGATATTTTACTAAGATTGATTTGAAGAGTGGTTATCATCAGATAAGAATTAGAGAAGGGGATGAATGGAAAACTACATTCAAAACCAACAGTGGGTTGTATGAGTGGTTAGTGATGCATTTTGGACTCATTTATGCACCCAACACATTCATAAGATTAATGAATGAAGTATTAAAAGAATTTGCAGGTAAGTTTATAATTTTTTATCTTGATGATATTTTAATTTTCAGTCAAAGTAAAGAAGAGCATCTGGAACATCTTAAATTGGTTCTGAAAATTTTGCAGAAAGAGAAACTGCTGATAAATCTGAATAAGTGCAGTTTTATGAAGGAAGAATTAGTTTATTTGGGGTTTGTAGTTTCTAAAGTAGGTCTGAAAATGGATCGAAAGAAAATCAAAGCAATTGTAAATTGGCCAACTCCCAGAAACACATTTGAGGTAAGAAGCTTTCACGGTCTTGGTGGCTTTTATAGAAAATTTATCAGAAATTTTAGTCAGATTTGTGCACCTCTTATTGAAACAATCAAAGAGACAAATCATCCTTTTAAATGGACATAAACATTAGACCAAAATTTTAAGTTAGTGAAGAAGAAAATTACAAAAAAACCAGTTTTAGCTTTGCTTGATTTTGAAAAAGTTTTTCAAGTTGAAACTGATGCTAGTGGAGTTGCAATTGGAGCAGTTTTTAAGCCAAGAACAGAGACCAATAGCATATTTCAGTGAGAAATTGAATGAAGCTAAGAAGAAATATTCCTCTTATGATAAAGAATTTTATGCTATTGTTCAAGCTTTAAAAAAATGGAGACGTTATTTGCTACCAAAAGAGTTTGTGTTGTATTTTGACAATCAAGCATTACAGTTCATAAATAAATAGCCAAAATTGAACAAGAAGCATGTCAAGTGGATAGAGTTTTTACAAAGTTTTACATTTGTAATTAAACATACAAGTGGTAAGATGAACAAAGTTGTTGATGCTTTGAGCAGGGTAAATTTTACTGTACAAGAATTAAAAGTTGGTGTTGGGGGATTTGAAGAAATGGTTGATATGTATAAAGATGATGCAAAATTCAAAGATATTTATGAAGCTGTACAAAATCCAGCAGTTCATAAGGGTGAAAATGTGAAGTTGGGAAACACTTTTTGCCCTTTTTTGACGTTGAAAATTGTAATTTTCTATGTTTTTCAACTTCAACTCCACTAAACTCATATTTTTATCGCAAATTATGCTTTGACATAAAAACAAGAATTGTAGAGAATTGTCTTAACTATATTTTTGTGTCTGTTGTTTGATTTAGATTTTGTTCATCTAGCTGCAGAATCTTGCCACTTTTCGCATCTGCTGCAACTTTCCGCAGCTATTTTGTGAAACTCTATGTTACAGGTGTCTACAGGAAAAACGGGCCACATGGGCAAGTCAGAAATGATGTGGACATGGTTCGTGTCCTATTGGTTCGAGCAAACTCATCTAAAGAAGCTGTGGTCAAAGGCGTCCAAATGGAAGTCAACCATAGAGTCTCACGGTGACAGGACTCTGTTTCGTGTCACGTGAAGGTTCATATGGCCGTTTCTGAGTTGCAGAGGACAAGTCGACATCTGTACATGGCTCCATAGCCGAATTCAAGCATCCACTCCTCATAGATTTACTTTCCAACACGGCCATGATCCTAGATTCGTGGACGTAATGGTCTACGTGTTTTGTATTAGCATAAACTTTAGGAAATCAGTTACATTACCTTTTGTTATATATAATGCGTTTGCATACGCATATGGAGTTAGTCGATGTTAGTCTCTGTTATCTTTTATTAGTCTGCTCTGTAATGTAATTACGCTGCCTTAGTGCCGTAATACCACCTTACTGTTATGACTGCATTTTAATATAAGAAGACCCTATTTTCAGACTTAATTCGTACTTGAAGATTGTTGCCAAGGCTGGTGTAGAGGGCCCCTGCTCAGCTAAGGTTTTGTGCATTAGTGTATAGTTCTTGTTTTATTTCTTTAAAGTTCATTGTGCCATAATCCATTCACATGTTTATACACTGCATCTTTCATGGTATATATGCTTCATTTCTGTTTATAATCTTGCATGCTTTCCATTTCACTTATGTCTTTCATGTTTTATGTTATTAATCACTGATCAGTGTTCTTGTTTCAGGTTATAGATAGGCAGCCCGGGCATTTTCATAGCTTTTTGACTAATGACATGGGATTAACATTGTTCTGCTACTAATTTGTTTTTCTTAGTTTCTGTTTAATTTCAGTACTGCTTTGTTTAATTCAGTTTTGCTCATTTGCTTCAGTAGTTAAATTTAGATATATTAAACTGCTCATAACATCTTCAGTTGTCTCCGAAAGCCACAGCTGGACTGATGGTGAGGGATTGTATTATGAAATGTGTAGTTTAGTATTAGTTTCCTTTCTGAAAATTTAGATATATTAAACTGCTCATAACATCTTCAATTGCCTCCGAAAGCCACAGCTGGACTGATGGTGAGGGATTGTATTATGAAATGTGTAGTTTGGTATTAGTTTCCTTTCTGCAAATTTAGATATATTAAATTGTACATGACATCTTCAGTTACCTCCGAAAGCCACAGCTGGACTGATGGTGAGGGATTGAATTATGAATGTATGATTTGATATTAGTTTACTTTCTGCAAGTTAGATATCAGTTACTCAAGTTGTTTATGGTTACTTCCGAAAATCATAGCTGGACTAATGATGAGGGATCAGAAGACAAGTTGATGCAAATTGATTTAGATTTACTTTATTGCAGCTTTTGGATTTCTTTCAGCATAATTTATTTTGTGTTTAGACAACAGCAAGAATAGTTTGGTTTCATGCTCACTAGTTCATTGTTTTGATTCATTAGATTAGCAGCATCTTTTCATTTCAGCAGCGCATTTTCATTTCCTTTCAAGTTTTGTCATTGTAATTTTCAAATTCCTTTTTAAGTTTCAAGTTGGTAAATCATTATAGAGGATATCATTTCCTTGAACAAACATAACCATGCTTGTTTTCATTTTAGAATTTCCATTTCATCTTAGAAAACCAAAAACGACAAAAAGTTAAGAAATAGGTTATCTTGCACATATAGTGCGCTGCACTTCATCAGCTTACGAATCCCGGATTAGAAATTAATCTTGCAAATAATTGAGTATAAATTGATAAACATTTTAGCGCCGTTGGGGAGGGTGTATGGGTAAAGCCAATTTCTTAAAAAAAAAAAATAAAAACAAAAATCATAAAAAGAAGGGAAAACTTGAGTAACTGTGCCCAAGTATGCTCTCCTCTTGCACCTAGTTGATGCGGGATCGAGGAAAAGAGAGTTCGGTTCGATGTTCTGCAGTATGCTCTCTTCTTGCACACAAGTGACACGGAAGATCGAAAAATTATTGGCCAATTTTTTTTTTTTTAAGTAGCTATTGTCATAAACAAGGGTCTAGAGGAAGGTTTATAGCTAAAGCCAAGAGTTCAATTTTCACAACTCCATCTTCTTCAAGGCATAGACCAGATTCACCACCATCTACCCTAGCCTTAAGATTTTTGGAATTCAAGGAGCAGCTGAATTAGAGGATTCTCCTATACCACCTACTAAATCCCATTTAGAAAACAAAGAGACTCTCTCTCATCCTCCCTTGATAGAAGAACCAGAGGACTTTAAGGACTCTAAAGAAAATATCATGGCAGAGGAAATAATAGATGGATTTGGAGGTAGAGGTAGAGGTAGAGGAGGAGGAAACAATGGAGACAACAATGGTGAAGATAATAATGGAAGAAATAGGGAAGGAGACAAATTGTTTGGATTCCCTATAGTTGATGAGGAAACTCATACAACAATGAAAAATATCTCACCATCTGTTCTCCCTAACTTTTATGGATTGCGAAGTGAGGATCCTGAAACATTTCTGTTTGAGTTTGAAGTTGTGTGCCGAACCTATGATTATATGGAAGACTCTCAAAAACTCAAATTGTTTCCTTCAACTTTGAAGGGATCTGCTTTGAAATGGTTCATGGGATTAGCCACTCAATCTATTAGGACTTGGAATAATATGAAACAAACATTTTTGGATAGATACTTGGACTATTGTATGCCCACCAATCACAAGGATGAAGTGTTCAAAATGATGCAAAAAGAAGATGAAAATTTGGAAGATTTACTTGAAAGATTTCAATACAACTTGAAAAGAGCAAAGATGAGCAACTTAGATGATGAAACCTTGAAAGCCCTCATATTAAAAGCCATTAGAGATGAATGGATAGATATTTTAAACATGATGGGAAAGGAGACATTTCTCAACTTCCACTTCGTGACATAACAGAACTATGTGTCCATCTCTCAAGAGGAAAATATAAAACAGGAAAAGGGCCTAGGGATCCTTCTCTTATTAGGGCTAACAAATCTGCAACTGGATCAGTAAGTAGGGCATAGATTGGTAGCATGCTTGATGAGTTCAAAACTGATATCTTAGGGAGCCTTAGTGAACAACTAGACACCCTTAAATCCAAAACAAGCAGAAAGCGGAAACAGATGCTTTAGCCATCTTTTGTCCGAAATGTAGGAAGAAACATGCTTTAAGGGAATGTCCCTTGGATGCAAAATTTGTAGAAACATGTATGATTTGCTCAGAGAATCATGAGATCAAGGATTGTCCTTCAATTCCTGGACTCAAAGCTTTTTTTCAAGAAGACCCAAATTCAGTAGAATCTCTCTGTTTTGTCGCAAGGAGACCTTGGCAGGGACAACAAACTCAAGGGTTTAACAACCCTATGAATTTTCAAACCCCACCAAGTTGGAATCCTTGGCAACAACCTTGGCCCCAACATCAGAATCCATATCAACCATGGGTACAAGGGATGCAAAATCCTTATGGGATATTTGCTCAATTTTATCAAAATCCTCCATCTTTTCAAAATCAACAAGCTCCACAACTTCCAAACCCAAATCCACAACTTTCATTGCCATTTCCACAACAAAAACCTTCTCAACAAAATCCAAATCCTCAACTCATGCTCCCATATCAACAAAAGACAAGTCATCTTCCAGCTCAGCCATTACCAAATCCTAATAATAAGAATCCTCAGAATACTTACATGGTAGAAGGACAACAATTTCCTACCTATATGATTGTTCCTCTCAACGATGTACAACTCAGATCTGGTAGAGTTTTAGAAAAGCCTTCTATAGATATTCAAGAGCAAGATACCTCTGAGGAGGATTCTCTTCAAGTCAATAAGGGTTCTGAGGAAGAATCTCTTCAAAATTCAAAAATTCAAAAAGAAAAAGAAAAGCTAACATCCACAACTCCTATAGTTGAGCAACATGTATCTTTATCTACACCTCCTTTTCCGGAAAGACTACAAATTGATAAAGGGGTGGAAAAACAAATGTTGTTGCCTAACTATGACTTTCTAGATGAATTGAAGAATGTTTGTATCAAGATTCCATTGCTACAAGCCATTCGAGAAATTCCTATTCTAGCAAAAACCATAAAGGAGTTGAGTTTCAAAAGACCCGGAAGGAAACTAAAAGACACAAGAAGAATCCACCTGGTAGGAAAGATTGCAGACATTATGATGGGAAAAATTACTATGCAGAAGTATGTAGATCCAGGAAGTCCAATTGTCAAGACACATATAAATGGGATAGAAATTCCAAACACATTGATTGACTTAGGGGCTTCTATCAACATTATGAGTAGACAGACTATGGAGCAGCTAAAACTTCCTAACCTTCTTTTTACACCTACTTTACTGCAACTTGCAGATCGATCAATTATTAAACTAGATGGTGTATTAGAAGATATTTCAGTCTCCTTAGATTCTTGGGAATATCCGGTAGATTTTATGATTTTGACTCCCAAGAGTAATCTAGGAGGGCACCCACTTATCTTAGGAAGACCTTGGCTAGCCACAGTTGATGCTTTTATTAGTTGTAGATCTGGGGACATGTACATTTCTAATGGTAATTCGACAAAGAAATTAAATTTGTATCCTCCAGCAAAAGCAATCACAGAAGTAGGAGACAATGAATGGGTCGATGATGAGGACATTATACAACCTATCTTTACCATTTCTGAAATCAGTGAGGATAGTCAGATTCTGAACACATTAGAAAATTTTGAGACATCTTCAGAATATGACCCCACACAATTTCAGTTGGAATCTGACATAGAATATTTATCATCAAGACAAATGTCTCTTTGCTCTATGGAAGAGTTTGGTAGTTCTACTATTGAGATTTTTCCAGGAAAAACATTGAATATCAACAAACATTTGGAAAAGTCACAACAAGAAGAACTAACCAAAATATTGCAAAAACATTCTACTGCATTTGCATGGGAGTATACTGACATGAAGGGTATTGATCCTAAGACTTGCATCCATCACATCTATATTGAGGAAAACAGTAGACCAATCAGACAACCTCAAAGAAGGATGAATCCAAATCTTAGGGAGATAGTGAAAGAAGAGCTCCAAAAACTTCTCAATGTAAACTTCATTTATCCAATTTCGGATAGCCGATGGGTTTCTCCTTTGGTTATAGTACCTAAAAAGAATGGTAAATGGAGGGTATGCATTGATTACAGGGAATTGAACAAAGCAACTTTGAAGGATCACTTTCCTTTGCCTTTTATCGATCGGGTATTAGACACATTAGCAGGTAAAAAGTACTTTTCATTTTTGGATGGTTTTAGTGGCTATAATCAAATTCAGGTAGCACCTGAAGATCAAGATAAGACCACATTTACTTGTCCATGAGGAACTTTTGCCTACCGAGTGCTTCCTTTTGGGTTATGTAATGCACCAGCAACATTCCAAAGAGCAGTACTAGGAATTTTTTCTGATCTAATCCATGATTGTGTAGAGGTTTATATGGATGATTTTACAGTTTATGGTAATTCATTTGAAGAGGCATTAGAAAATTTGGAAAAAAGTTCTTATAAGATGTAAAGAAACAAACCTTTCATTAAGCCATGAAAAATGCTTTATGATGTTTACTGAAGGGATTGTTTTAGGACATCATATTTCGGGAGATGGGATTAAGGTTGATAGATCAAAAGTTGAAGTCATCTCCAAGTTACCTATTCCAAATTGTCAAAGAGATGTTAGAAGTTTTCTAGGATTTATTGGTTACTATAGAAGATTTATAGAAAACTTCACTAAAATTGCATCTCCACTCTTCAAATTGCTTACAAAAGACTGTGAATTTAAATGGGATCCTGATTGTCAATCAGCTTTTGAAACTTTGAAAACAAGAATATCTGAAGCACCTATCTTGAGAGGACCAAATTGGAAACTCCCTTTCCATATTTCTACGGATGCTTCGGATACAGCTCTAGGAGCTGTGTTGGGTCAAAAAGATTTAGTTCCTTATGCCATTTATTATACCAGTAAAAATTTGACTCCCACAGAGTTGAACTATACTGTGACTGAAAAAGAGTTTTTAGCTGTTGTTCATGCAATTAATAATTTTAGACATTACATAACAGGCTATGAAACTTTTATTCATACTGACCATTCTGCAATTAGATATTTAATGAACAAACCTGTTACTAATGGCAGAGTGACAAGATGGCTCTTACTTTTGCAAGAATTCAATATTACTATGTTGGATAGACCAGGGAAACAAAATACAGTAGCTGATTTCTTGTCTAGGATTCAAAATACTAAAGAATATTCTCCTGTAGAGGATAAGTTTCCTGATGAATACTTGTTTGCAGTAACTATTAAGACTCCTTGGTATGCAGATATTGCTAACTATTTGGTTATAGGGAAACTGCCTTCACATTTATTTCCAAGTGAAAAACGAAAAATTATTCAGGAGAGTTCAAAATATTCATGGATTTCTAATGAATTGTTTAAAACAGGGCCAGATCTTGTGATCAGAAGATGTGTCGGGGAAGATGAAATGCCTGATATTCTTAAGGCATGTCATGATGAACCATGCGGAGGACACTTTTCAGACAAAAGGAAGGCCTATAAGATCCTCTCTTTACGATATTATTGGCCTTCCCTCTTCAAAGATGCAAAACAATATGTCAAAAGGTGTGACAGCTGCCAAAGAGTAGGGAAACCTACCCTTTCCAATGAAATGCCATTGCAAACACAGGTACTCATTGAACCCTTTGAAAAATGGGCTTTAGATTTCATTGGACCTATTAATCCACCATCTAAGCAAAAGAAGTATATAATGGTTTGTACTGATTATGTTACTAAATGGGTAGAAGCCAAAGCATTAGTATCTGCTACTGAAAATTTAGTTGTTCATTTTCTTTATGAGGATATTTTTACTCGCTTTGGTGTTCCAAGAGAAATTGTGACAGATCAGGGAAGCCAATTCACATCCAACCTGGTGGAGAAGCTGATGAAAGAATACAAAATCAAGCACAGAAGATCTACTCCTTACCATCCGCAAGCAAATGGTCAAGTGGAGTCTACAAACAAAGTTCTCGAAAGTATCATCACCAAAAATGTTCATCTACATAGAAGAGATTGGGCAGAAAGGCTTCCTGAAGCCTTGTGGGCCTACAGAACTACATGGAGAAATACAACAAGACATTCTCCCTATGAACTTGTTTATGGGAAAGAAGTCCTGCTCCCCATTGAGTTCCAAGTCAAGACCTTCAAGATAGCAGTTCAATTGGGGATGAATTTATCAGAAGCCCAAAAGCATAGAATGGAGCAATTAAATGAGCTAGATGAGATCAGACAAGAGGCAATTCTAAGAATTGATCTAGTTCAATATCAAAGAGCTAAATGGCATGACAAGTACAACAAAGAGAAGAAGTTTCAAGAAGGAGATTGGGCATTGTTATTTGATTCCAAGTTTAAATATTTTCAAGAAAAATTTCAGACTCATTGGCTTGGGCCATATGAGATTGACAAGATCTTTAGCAATGGAGCGGTAAGAATCAAGACCATTGATGAGTTTCAAACTCCTCTTATTGTGAATGGCCATAGATTGAAAGTTTATCATAAGCCACTCTCAAAAGAGGATTTTGTCAAAATGTTTCAAGAAATTTCTGCAATCAGGCTGGTACAGAAGAATTCTTCTTCTCCACCAACCTAGCTTTTGTCCTTTTCAGTTTAAAAAAAAAAAAAAAAAATCTTGTATAAGCCTGAAAACCAATCACTGATTGGCAGTCTTATACAGAAAATATAGGGTGAAAATCAGGAACACCTGACACTCTATATTTTCCAAAAAAAAAAATCTCTCTCTTTCATTTCACAAGTTTTGTGACCATTCACTCCATTCCATTCCACTTTATTCCATTTCATTTCACCTCATTTCACTCCATTCCACTTCATTTTATTCATTTCATTCCATTTCATCAATAAAAATCTTTTTCATGACCATTTCCATCTGGTCATTTGTCATCTGTTCATCTCCATTCATCCAAGTAATAGCTGTGTCAGTTTCCGCAGCTGACATCTGTTTCCGCAGCTGACTCCAGTTTCCGCAGCCAGAAGCAGATTCCGCAGCTACTACTCTGTTTTCAAAAGAATGTACAGTCAGATGTTATTTCCATAATCATGAAATAAAATGCAGGTGAGAGGATCAAAAATGAAGACATGGAGCATTCAAGACACCAATAAAGAGTAACTAGTTGAAGACCAAGGAAAAGGCAAAGATTCCAAAGGTATGAATAAAATTTATTTCAAATAGCATTGAAAAACACATTTTTATATAGTTCTGAACCATAAGCTCCATCCATTATGTGCAATGATTATATTGACAATTCCGTAACCTTTCACGATCTCCATATTATCCTCTCGCATTCATTCTCAAACGGTTCCATCATTTAACCCCCGATCTTCACTCATGTTCCAATATTCCACCGGTGACAATGAGACGAAATTGATTTGACCACGGACTCTTACAGCCGCATAAATCTATAGCCGTTGTTTAAACGTGCTCATATTTATTGTGCAGCCACCAAAATTCAAAACACTGCCGGATGTGTTATACTCTGTTAACCTCACAGCCGTATCTCTGTTGTGCTCACGAAAACCCCTCTCTGTTCTGTTCACTCCATTCTTCTCTCTATTACGCTATAATCTGTATACCACTCTCTGAAATTTATCCACAGTCATTGTGCTCATCTCCGTCAATTCAGCTGTTCTATTTCCATTAAACCCTCACGCAGGCAAATTTGTGAAGAGCAGAAAGAAAATGGGTAAATTGCTAAGAGCAGAACCGAAAGGACCTAAGTTTATGGAGGGATATCCGCAAGTAAGGGATATATTGAAGAAAGAAAATTGGCTGCGGTTTATCCAGAAATTCAGAGGTTATCATAAAGAAGTGACGAAGGCATTCGCAAGGTCGTTTAATGGCTTGGAAGCAGAGATTGGAGACCTTAAGTTTGCGGTCAATGAAGCATCTATAGCAACATCCACGGAACTTCTTCAGGAGGGTGAGCATTGGTTTAAGAATAAAAGCATCAGTGATGAAGCATGGAGAACAATCTTACGAAATCAAGGTATGGACATAACTGTTTTTAAAAGAGGAATTCTTGTGCATGCATTGAAAGAGGAATGGGCTACTTTGCTGCTAGTTGTTCAGAAATTCATTACATGTGAAGGCCATTTTGGGTCCATGTATATGTACCATACCAGGTTATTGATGAATTTTCTAGATAATCAAACTCTCAATCTCCCATATTTTCTATTCAATAGTTTGAAGAAAATGTCCGTGACTGTTCAGAAACATTTAGGAGATGTAGAACCCCATCTATATCACCATGGCCTTGTAAAAATTTTGATTGAAAAGGAGTTAAAGGAAAAGAAAGACACATGGGAACAATTTCTGGTTAGAAATTTCTTTGAGGAACCTCAGGAAATTCCTGAAGGTAGTACAACAACAAGAAGGAGTAGAAGAAAAAGAATAAATGATGAAACCCAAATTACTCCTACTCAAGAAATTCCTGAAGGTAGCACAACAAGAAGAAGTAGGAGAAAAAGAACAATTGATGAAATTCAAAATACTCCTACTACTACAATTGAAAGAACTAATAGGGAAGAGAGACTGTCAAAGAGGAAGAAGAAAGAAATCAAGGGTAAGAAGCCAATAACACCAAAAGAGAGAAAAACTATTGAGGCTATACATAAAACCCCTTCTTCCGAAGAAGAAGATCACCAAGTGTTATCTGAAAGATTAATTTATCTTCAAAAACAGTCCTCTATGGCCAAGAAGACAGAGAAAAGAAAACAAAAACAAAAGGATAGTGCACCACAGCGTGTGAGAAGAAGCAGCAGACTTAAGGGGAAATTGAGGAAAACACAAATGAAGGGTCCTCATTTCACTGATTTGGGAGAGGAGACATCTGAACAGTCCCCATATGACCATAGTCCATCTCAGTCGGTTAGTGAACCTGGTTCATTTCATTCTCAGTCAGACATTGAACATACTCCATCCCATTCTCAGCAAGATGTTGATGTGAGCCCTTCTCAGCCAGATTTTGAAGATAACTCTCCTTCACGGCATTTTGGAAATAGCCCAACAAAAATGACACCTGAAATAGACCCCAAGCAGCAGGAAGTATATGACTATATAGAATCTTTGGAAAAGGAAGCTACAGGTCCCAGTACTTCGTCCATTCAGCCTCATACAGTACAGGATGATTTAGTCCAATCACTAAAACAGGAAATCTTTGAGCTAGAGCTTTTAAATAGGCACATCAAAAATGAAAATGAGACATTAAAGGAACAAGGTAAATTGGACAAAATCATTCATGATAATACCATGCTACATCTGGGAATATGGCAGAAGAAGAACAAGAAATTGAAAAGGAAATGCCAGAAGTTAAGCAGAGCACTGGTTAATATCAAATTTAGGTGCTTAATGAAGAAGCCCAGGATGTTGGCAGAGCCAAGGAAGAAGAGGAGAGGATTGGATGTACTGGCTGAAGTGTCAAGGCATATGAACTGAGGAAGGATTATCAAAATTTTTGTTGCATGAGGACATGCAACACCTTCACAGTGGGGGTATGTTGAGTCTCAAATCTGCATCTTTTCCATACACTTTTCTATACCTTTTTCACTCACCTGAACCTCCCAAGTTGTCAATATCATTGTATATTAATTGCAAAAGAGCATCTAACATGGTTTTTAATTATATTTTTGTGTCTGCTGTTTGATTTATATTTTGTTCATTTAGCTGCGGAATCTTGCCACTTTCCGCAGCTGCTGCAACTTTCCGCAGCCATTTTGTGAAACTCTATGTTACAGGTGTCTATAGGAAAAACGGGCCACATGGGCAAGTCAGAAATGATGTGGACATGGTTCGTGTCCTATTGGTTTGAGCAAACTCATCTAAAGAAGCTGCGGTCAAAGGCGTCCAAATGGAAGTCAACCATAGAGTCTCACGGTGACAGGACTCTGTTTCGTGTCACGTGAAGGTTCATATGGCCGCTTCTGAGTTGCGGAGGACAAGTCGACATCTGTACATGGCTCCATAGCCGAATTCAAGCATCCACTCCTCATAGATTTACTTTCCAACACGGCCATGATCCTAGATCCATGGACGTAATGGTCTACGTGTTCTCCACCAGCATAAACTTTAGGAATTAGTTATGTTTCTCTTGTTATAAATAACGCGTTTGCATACGCATATGGAGTTAGTCGATGTTAGTCTCTGTTATCTTTTGTTAGTCTGCTCTGTAATGTAATTACGCTGCCTTTGTGCCGTAATACTACCATACTGTTATGACTGCATTTTAATATAAGAAGACTCTGTTTTCCAACGTAATTCGTACTTGAAGATCGTTGCCAAGGCTGGTGTAGAGGGTCCCTGCTCAGCTAAGGTTTTGTGCATTAGTGTATAGTTCTTGTTTTATTTCTTTAAAGCTCATTGTGCCATAATCCATTCACATGTTTATACATTGCATCTTTCATGGTATATATGCTTCATTTCTGTTTATAATCTTGCATGCTTTCCATTTTACTTCTGTCTTTCATGTTTTATGTTATCAATCACTGATCAGTGTTCTTGTTTCAGGTTATAAATAGGCAGCCCGGGCATTTGCATAACTTTTTGACTAATGACATGGAATTAACATTGTTCTGTTGCTAATTTGTTTTTCTTAGTTTCTGTTTAATTTCAGTACTGCTTTGTTTAATTCAGTTTTGCTCATTTGCTTCAGTAGTTAAATTTAGATATATTAAACTGCTCATAACATCTTCAGTTGCCTCCGAAATCCACAGCTGGACTGATGGTGAGGGATTTTATTATGAAATGTGTAGTTTGGTATTAGTTTCCTTTCTGCAAATTTAGATATATTAAATTGTGCATGACATCTTCAGTTGCCTCCGAAAGCCACAGCTGGACTGACGGTGAGGGATTGAATTATGAATGTATGGTTTGGTATTAGTTTCATTTCTGCAAATTTAGATATATTAAATTGTGCATGACATCTTCAGTTACCTCCGAAAGCCACAGCTGGACTGATGGTGAGGGATTGAATTATGAATGTATGATTTGATATTAGTTTACTTTCTGCAAGTTAGATATCAGTTACTCAAGTTGTTTATGGTTACTTCCGAAAATCATAGTTGGACTAATGATGAGGGATCAGAAGACAAGTTGATGTAAATTGATTTAGATTTACTTTATTGCAACTTTTGGATTTCTTTCAGCATAGTTTCTTTTGTGTTTATACAACAGCAAGAATAGTTTGGTTTCATGCTCACTAGTTCACTGTTTTGATTCATTAGACTAGCAACATCTTTTCATTTCAGTAGCACATTTTCATTTCCTTTCAAGTTTTGTCATTGTAATTTTCAAATTCCTTTTTAAGTTTCAAGTTGGTAAATCATTATAGAGGATATCATTTCCTTAAACAAACATAACCATACTTGTTTTCATTTTAGAATTTCCATTTCATCTTAGAAAACCAAAAAACGACAAAAAAGTTAAGAAATAGGTTATCTTGCACATATAGTCGCCGCACTTCATCGACTTACGAATCCCGGATTGACAAATTAAATGCAGCAATTTAGGACACACTAAATTGACCAAAGATGATGCATAAGTTACCAAAGATATTTATGCAACTACTATACAAAAATCAACGATTCCTGAAGCAAGTGGGATGATCTTATCCAAGGTGGTTTGCTATTCAAAGTAACAAGTGTATTCCCAAGTGTTCTAGAGGGAAAACATAATTAAGGAGAAACATGATGGATGATTGTACGGACACTTTGGACAAGACAAAAGTTTGCTCAGGTAAATAATTTTTATTACTGGCAAAGATGAAAACTGATGTTAAGAAATTTGTTGAGAAATGCAAGATGCGAAAGTATGCTAAGGGAAGAAGCCAAAATGCGGGATTGCACCGGCCATTACCAATACCAAATTGACCATGGGATGCAATTAGTATGTATTTTGTTTCGGTTTACCTAAAACTGAAAGAGGAAATGATTCCATTTATGTTGTAGTGGATAAGGTTTTTAAATGGCTCATTTCAATGCTTGTAAAAATATTAGTGATGCAACACATATTTCTAATATGTTTTTCAAAAATTGTAAGGTTACATGGTTTGCCTATAAGTATTGTATACGACATGGATAAAAATTTTGTTGGGAATTTATGGAGAGCTCTTTGGAAGAAACTAGGTGCCAAACTTAGTTTCGAGTTCAGCATATCCCCTCAAACGGATGGGTATGAGAGGTAGTAAACGAAGCCTAGGAAATATACTAAGGAGTTTAGTGTATAAAAATACTAAGCGGTGGGATTTGGCACTTGCTCGAGGCTGAGTTTTCTTATAATGATACTCCAAATAGGAGTACTTGGATGAGTCCATTTCAGATTGTTTTTTGGGATGAATACAAGAGGTGTGTATGAGCTCAAAAAATTTGGGCAAACAAGAGATAAGAAGTGAAAAGGCTAAAGAATTTACTTGAGCAAATGCAACAACTATAGGAAAATGTTAAAAATAGATTGTGGGAAACGTTGAAATAAAATATAGAAGTGTGCTGAGAGGGAAAGAAAAGGAATTCCAAGTAGGAGATCTAGTCGTGGCTTATCTGAGAAAATAAATATTTCCTATTAAAACTTACAATAAATTAAAGATGAAGAAAGATAGGACCATGTAAATTTTTGAAGAAATTTTCTTCAAATGCTTATGAAATAGAATTTCAAAGTTGGAATATCACCCATTTTTAATGTTGCAAATTTGTACCCATACAGAGGAATAGGAGGAGATACAAGAATATTCTACAGCGGAAGGAAAATAAACTTTAAATTGGAAATACCAAATGCCAAAGAATGACAAAGAAAAGTAGAAGTTGTTCTGGAGAAAATGGTATCCAAAGAAACCCCGAGGACATATTTATTTTAGTATCTAGTCAAATGGAAGGGACAACCAATGGAGGATGCCAGTTGGTTGACAGCAGGAGAATACACCTCAATAGTATGGAGTAAATCTGAAAGTCTAATAAATGATTTTTTTCCCCAGTGAGTCGATGCGGGAGCATCAGGACTTAGCCAACAATGTGAATGGATTTTCACATGTTTGTGGCTAACTTATGAGATAAATTTCATTTTCCTAAGTGGTCAAGCCAAATTTCACCAAGAGGAGTTTGGATCTCTTGAATATTCATTTATTTAAATATTGTGATAATCCATACACATTTTTGTTATGGATAGAATAGAAGATGAGTGTTAGCATAGGTGTACATGAAACCTTAGAATAGGGATTTAAGATAAGGATAGAATTGAGTCGTTATATTGTTAGATTGATCCATAAAATAAGTAAAATGAATGTAATGCCGAAGATAGGCAGCAAGGGAGTAAGACAATATATATGTTGGGTTTTTTAAAGAGTAAAACGAGAGGTCAAAAAATGATGTAATCAAGGCTAGAGAGGGCGAGACCATTTTGTGATTTAAACTTTAATAGAAATTAATTATTGAATCATTGTGAAAACCGTATTTCTGAGTGTTAAATTTCATCAAGCATCATTGAAAATCAGTTATATATATATGATGTACTTGTGTTTCCATTTCCTACGTTTGTAATTGGGTGTAGGTGAGGGTTTGTAATTGTGTTAACAAATAAATAACTCTTGAGGTTCTATAATTACATTAAATAGTAGATGTATTGAGTATTCATCACGAAGTGAGTATGCCAAATTCGTTATGATTGATATATTGAAAAGTCGAAATTGATGCATTAACCGACCTAGTTCAACTTTAAAAAATTTTGTGTATTGGTATCACAAGAGGTCTTTAAAAACTACAGGAATGGTTTATCACGGGAGAACCTTTTTAACGTGGTTTAGTGGCATTGTTGAATCCATGCAATAAACTCCTATGGTTTACACCCGTAGCACCAAGGAGAGGTGAAGGAAACCATCTTGATCGCAAGCTTTCAAAATGTTAAAAATTATGATGTTTAGAATGTGATCACCATCGGATACGACGGTTAAATAGAGGTGGAGTGCGATGGCGGGTTAGATTCAAGAAGATTTGTTTCTTCGGTGGTGATGTGTGAGACGGGATTAGATGGGTCTTGGTGATGATATTTATTTATCTATATGAATGGCCCACTTTTCACAACTTGGCATCCTTTTGAATTCCTACGTATATAGTTTTTTGATTCTTAAGAAAAGAAAAAGGTATATAAATTTTTAGCTTCGGTGGCGGGTTGTCTTAAGTGAACCTTTTTTTTTAAATTGAAATTTGTTGAGCTTTGCACGATTTTGAAAACGTTTTCCAAGTTGAGCGATGCTAGTGGAGTTGCAATTGCAGCGAGTTTTAAGTTAGGAATAGAGACCAATAGCATAATTTAGTGAGAAACTAAAGGAAGCTAAGAAGAAATATTCCTCTTATGACAAAGAATTTTATGCTATTGTGCGAGCTTTAAGAAAATGGAGACATTATTTGCTACCCAAAGAGTTTGTATTTTATTATGACAATCATGCATTACGGTTCATAAATAACCAATCAAAATTGAACCGAAGCATGCAAGTGGGTAGAGTTTTTATAGAGTTTTACCTTTGTAATTAAACATACAAGTGGTAAGTTTAAGAAAGTCGATGATGCTGAATAGGGTAGAATTTCATTGTACAAGAATTAAAGAGATTAGTGTTGTGGAAGTTTGAAGAAATGGTTGATATGTATAAAGATGATGCAGAATTAAAAGATATTTATGCAATTTGTACAAAAAATCAGTTCATAACGAGAAGCAAGTGGTTGGATTATCTTATCCAAGGTCGTTTCTATTCAAAAGTAACAAATTGTGCATTCCCAAGTGTTCTACGAGGGAAAACATAATTAAGGAGAAACACAATGGATGATTGTCTGGACACTTTGGACAAGACAAGACTTTCGCTCAGGTAAATAATTTTTATTACTAGCCAAAGATGAAAAATGATGTTAAGAGAAATTTGTTGAGGGAAATGTTGAGATCTGAAAGTATGCTAAGGGAAGAAGCCAAAATATAGGATTGCACCAGCCATTACCAATACCAAATTGACCATGGGATGCAGTTAGTATGGATTTTGTTTTCGGTTTACCTAAAAATGAAAGAGGAAATGATTCCATTTATGTTGTGGTGGATAGGTTTTTAAAATGGCTCATTTCAATGCTTGTAAAAATATTAGTGATGCAACACATATTTATAATATGTTTTCAAAAATTGTAAGGTTACATGGTTTGCCTACATAAGTATTGTGTTTGACATGGATAAAATTTTTATTTGGGAATTTATGGAGAACTCTTTGGAAGAAACTAGGTGCCAACCTTAGTTTTAGTTCAGCATATCACCCCTCAAACGGATGGGTAGCGAGGTAGTAAACATAAGCCTAGGAAATATGCGAGGAGTTTAGTGTATAAAAATACTAGCGATGGGATTTAGCACTTGCTCGAGGCTGATTTCTCTTATAATGATACTCCAAATCGGAGTACTGGGATGAGTCCATTTCAAATTGTTTTGGGATGAATACAAGAGGTGTGTATGAGCTCAAATTTGGGCAAACAAGAGATAAGAAGTGAAAAGGCTAAAGAATTTGCGAGGAAAATGCAAAAACTATAGGAAAATGTTAAAAATAGATTATAGAAGGCAGTGGAAAATAAAAATAGAGAGATGATATGAGGAGGAAATAAAGGCCGTGGGAGATCTAGTCATGGCTTATCTGAGAAAATAAATATTTCCTATTAAAACTTACAATAAATTAAAGATGAAGAAGATAGGACCATGTAAAATTTTGAGAAATTTTCTTCAAATGCATATGAATAAATTTCCAAAAGGGATTGGAATATCACCCATTTTTAATGTTGCAAATTTGTACCCATACGAGAGGAACGAGGAGGAGATACAAGAAGATTCTACAGCAGAGGAAAACCAAACTTTAAATTGGAAATACCAAATTTCAAAGAATGACGAAAGAGATAGAGATTTATTTAAGAAAATGAGTATCCCAAGAAACCCGGAAAGAGGACATATTTATTTTAGAGTATCTAGTCAAATGGAAGGGACAACCAATGGAGATGCAGTTGGTTGACATCGGGAAAATTATAATAGGATGGAGTAAATCTGAAAGTCTAATAAATGATTTTTTCCTGTGTAGGTACGATGCGGGAGCATCAGGACTTGCTTGACAATGTGAATGGATTTTCACATGTTGGCTAACATGAGATCAATTTCATTTTCCTAAGTGGTCAAACCAAATTTCACCAAGAGGGTTGGATCTCTTGAATATTCATTTATTTAAATATTGTAATAATCGATACATTTGTGTTATGGATAGAATAGAAGATGAGTGTTAGCATAGGTGTGCATCGAAACCTTAGAATATAGGGATTTAAGATAGAATAGAGATTGGGTCATTATATTGTTAGATTGATCCATAAAATAAGTAAAATGAATGTAATGCCGAAGATAGGCAATGAGAGTAAGACAATATATATGTTGGGTTTGAAAGAGTAAAACAGAGGTCAAAAAATGATGTAATCAAGGTAGAGAGGCGAGACCACGATTTAAACTTTAATAGAAATTAATTGAATTATTGCTGAAAACCGTATTTCTGAGTGTTACATTTCATCAAGCATCATTGAAAATCAGTTATATATATGGTGGCACCGTGTTTCCATTTCCTACGTTTTAATTGCGTTGATAGTGAGGGTTTGTAATTGTGTTAACAAATAAATATCTTGAGGGTTCTATAATTACGACTGAAATAGTGAATGTATTGAGTATTCATCCATGATGAGTATGCCAAATTCGTTATGATTGCTATATTGAAAAGTCGAAATTGATGCATTAACCGACCTAGTTCAACTACGAAATTTTGTGTATTGGTATCACAAAGCGGTCTTTAAAAACCCCCGAATGGTTTATCGCACAACCTTTTAGTGGTTTGCGGTAATTTTTTGAATCCATGCAATGAAATCACGTGGTTTACACGTAGCATAAGGAGGAGGTGAAGGAAACCATCTTGATCGCAAGCTTTCAAAATGTTAAAAATTATGATGTTTAGAGATACGTCACCATCGAATCGGAAGCGATTAAATAGAGGTGGAGTGCGATGACCGTTAGATTCGGGAAAGATTTGTTTCTTCGGTGGTGATGTGTGAAGGACGGGATTAGATGGGTCAACGAATTGACGATATTTATTTATCTATATGAATGGCCCACTTTTCACAACTTGGCACATCCTTTTGAATTCCTACGTATATAGTTTTGGTTGAAAGAAAAAGGTATATAAATTTTTTAGCGTCGGTGGTGGTTGGCTCTTAGAAAGTGAACCTTTTTTTTTAAATTGAAATTTTTGAGGTGTATCTACGTTTGTCATCATTTGGTATCGAGCCCCGGATTGTGTTGTTTTACAAAATTCCACCAAGAAGAGGTGTAGGATGACCCAAGGACAACCTGAAGCAAATAAAGTTTCTTTTTGGAAAAAGTACGACATCTTCGAACACGGATGGAAGTATGGAAATAACCCGAGAGAAGAGCACATGGTGAAGGAGGCGCTAGTGACAGAAAAGGAATCTTCGAAGAAGAATAAGAACAATACAATAGACGACTAAGGTGTTGAAGACGTTGGTGAAGGCAGGCGGTAGGCCACGGGTGGATAGCTATGTATGAGGGAAATATCAATGTAGAAACATTAATGGATTGGATCGAGTTCATTAGATATGTACTTTGAATTTGGAAGAAGTCAAAGACAAAAGAAAAGTGATAATTACGGCTACAGTTAAAAAGCCATGTAGCTATTTGGTGGAATAATTACGGCTATCTAGACGGAGAAAAGGAAAACCCGAGAATCAAACAATGGGACAATATGCTCGGCAAATTAAAAGGTAAATTCATGCCCAAATATTATCAATTAAATATTTTTAAGCAATTACAAAATTTGAAGCGAAAAGGAATGATAGTGAAAGAATATACGAGAGGAGTTCTATAAATTTAATACTAGCACTAGACATGTAGAGGATGATGTGGAGAGAGTAGTGAGGTATATAAATGGTATGAGGTATGATATTCGGATGAAATCGGTTATTGAATCTAAAAAAAAATTGAGGATGCTTATCAAGCAACCTTGAAAGAAGAAGAGGATACGAGAGGAAGAAAAAACTAGAAGAGCTGAGGTGAGGGTTCCATGAGAGGTAAGGAGCATTTAAACCTAGGTTTCGGCCTCCCGGAATCCAGCGAGAAGAGCTCAAGTAACTGAGACCACCACAAAGGAGACTGCGGTCGAGGAAGGTTTGTACCCGGTGAGGCCGAGAAGAAATCCGGTGCTATACATGTGGTGAATGGGGACATGGGTCATGGGAGCGTCCTCATAATAAATCAAAAACTCAAATAAATGTGAATATTTATTTGAAAAAAAAGGAGGAAATTCATTAGGATAAAGGAAAATAAGAACCACGGATGTAGGAGAATCTTTTTTATTGAAACGGGTATTTCTTAAAGCGAAAAAGAAGCGGGAGAACCAGATCGGAAAAGAATCTATGCGGAACAATATGCAAGTCTAGGAGTAAATTTTCCAAAGTGGTAATTGACGAGTGGTAGTCGACAATCTTGTTTCTATAGAAATGGTGGACAAGTTGGGGTTAGAAAGGCGGTACACCCTACTCCATAAAGGTATCTGATGCAGGGGCATTAGGCATAATAAAATACTTTATATCTAAGTAGACATAAGGTGGTCTTTTGGTTTTAAAATATTATGTAATCCCTCCGTAATTAGAGTGATTTTAATTATGGAGAGAAATTGTAAATTTTCCCAAGTGATTGGAGAACATGAAGGAAGTTGATTAAGTTAGGAATGTGAAGATTCAAGGGTTTAGGTGGAAATTTAGGACCTTGAGAAACCCAAGAGTTTTGTTGGGGAAGGCGAAGTGATTCATTATTTTCTTATATAAGTGTAAACCAAAATACATTAGGAATATAGATGCGGAGAGATAGAGTAGTGAGGTTGAAAGGGCCATCGAACTAAAGATCGAGGCCCAGATGTAAATACATGTGGTTCCATTTATATACAAATTTTACCCACAGAATCAAATGTGTATTGTAGAAATTAGTTTTGCGTAAATATGCTTGGTTTCAATAAGTAGGTGATAAAAATCTAAATAGGGCTCTCGGATGATGCTATAGAAATTGATGTAAAAAAATCATCATGATTTGGATCAAAGGAATAGTAAGGAATTGTATACTCGAGTTGCATTTGGGCAAAGACATTTAGTTATTTTGGTTAATGGTTTAGAATATTCTCTACCATTTAATTCACATACGCACCATGATATTCAATTTGAATGTGAGAATGGAGAAATTGATTACATTACGATATTAGTCTGCGGATAAGCTAAATGTGCCTTTATTTGGAGTGAAGAGGTCTTGATCGTATGATAATGCCATTCTAGTGCTTATATGAATTTGTAAGGACTTTGGCTTTGACTCGCATAATCGATACTCATTCCTTTCTTAAGCCCACAATACAAAATTGATAGGGGTTTGAGTCCACTCTCGATGGAAGGACGCGAGATAGTCTTAATCTGCGATAATTTTGGCATGTTTTGAATCTCTGTTTATTTAAATTGGCATTAGCAGAATTAGAACAGAAAATTTAGCATGGAGAAAGATGGTTTGTTTGACGCGAACCATAGAAGAGTAAGTGAGATTTTTGTGTCGAATGGCGGTGCGAGATGGAGTAACACCTATGCGAGGGTAAAATGCGATTGTACGTTGATAAAACTGATCTGTTGAAAGGAAACCTTAGGCAAAAGGAGGAAGTCAGAACCACGAAGGCGGTTTGGAAATCCGAAACCGGCAATATCGCACAATTTAAAAGTGGTAAGTTGATTTTGAAAAGAATGAGGTCTCGGTCATTGGAGGGTACGTGGCATGGAGTGGTATCCAATTACCATCTATTCGCATTTTTTTTTTTAGCGTTAAAACTTTAGTAATTAAAAAAAATGCGACTTGTGTTCTATTTGAAGGGCAAAAGGATCAACGGAAATTGCATAGCAAGTTGCATGGTCGTTAGCGCAAAGGTAAGTCGAATTTAAAGGTGGGACCCAAGCGGACCTCAATGTTTGTTGTGTGTTTGGTCCTAATATTAAGCTTCATATTTGAGGTTTAATAAATACATTTGTGGGCCAAGAACTATATTGGGAGAATAATAATGTACATTGGCTTAAGGTCTTAATCCGACATTGAAAAGTTATATAATGAGCCTTCGGGAGTATTGTTATATGGTTGAACGTAAGGTTAATATACCAATGTATGCGAGAGTTATATATGTGGACCTTATCCACAGGTCGAGTATTGATGGGGGGGACTAACTCTTTCTATGGATACTTATTCTCGATTAAATATATTTCAGCCAGTTCATAAAACAGGTTTTGTTCTTGGTTTAAGTTCCTCACATAAAATTGGATTATTGAGTTAACATGTATGGTCTCGTGGCCATCGAGCAAGAGGATTTATTGTGTGGTTTTATAACCATAGAAGACTTTGAATTAATATCTCAAATCTTAGATTTGAGATATTAAAGCTTCTAGAGATATTTTTAAGATTGCCTAGATTTAAAATTAATTGGGGCTAAAAGTTGAATACAATTTTATGTGGAAAGGAAATTGAATATTGTGGGTTTTAAAATTGAATTGAAATTTTATATATGGATTGAGAGTGTGTAAAAGTGGGTTAGCCGGCTAACATGTGGTATCGAGCTAGAAAGGATGCATTTTTTGAGGTAAAAGATTTATTTTTTTTGATTAAATCTGAATGAGTGCATGTGATGAGAGAATGAAGGAAGATCAGATTTTTAAATCGATATGGAGAAAACAGAATACATATTTTCGGTGAATAGGATTTGCATAAATGAATGAAGAACAATATCATTCGGGGATCTTATAGGTAAAATAATTTTAAATCTGATCTGAATTTGTAATTGCAAATCATGGTTAGAAAAGTGAAGACGAGTTTTGATGATGATGACGTGGTTTGATATTCAACTAAAGGTTGAATAGGGAGGACAATTGCGGTGTTCTCGAGAAAGTGAGTTGATGGCTTGATGTTTAACTCTATAGTTTGAAGAATTGTTTGTAGAATTCATATTGCATGCAATTGAAGAAATCTCGGCAAAGCGAGATCACGACTTTGAGAGCGGTGATGAAAGAGTCCAACGAGGATTCTAAAGTGAAGAATAAAGTGTGGAAGAACCTTGAGGATATTCAATAGAGGTTGAATGAGTTCTAAGAGTTAGCCAAGTGAAGCCTAGAGGAAACCTAAAGAGAGTGCTCAAAAGGTTCCGATAGAAGGAGAAATAGTACTTGCCAAAACCCGGATACGGAAGGGAAAGGATTGGTGAGGTAAGTGGCAGCGGGGAGAGCTCGCTGTTCTGCAGAGGCTTAGTACAGTTGATGAGTGAAGAACTCATGGAGGAAAGGATGACTACGATAGTCATAGCGAGAGATTACGAGAGGTTCTAAGAGAGGCCACGGAGAAAGAGAAATAAGGTGCTAGGACAAATGGCATGAGGAGGAAATTAGCGAGTACGAGAATATTGGAAAGAGGTAGGCGAGATCGAGAAAAAGTTTAAAGATGGAAAAAATGATAGAGGAAAACGGAAGAGTTGGTTGGCTCATGAAGAAGAAAGTGAAGTGGCATAGGCTATATATGAAGAAAGAACATATTGTACATGCTCAACGGAAAGAGGATTACTTAGGATGATTGAGTATTTGGAGAAGGACTTGAGCGAAACTTCAAGTGAGACCAAGGGTCAAATGACTTTTGCTCCGTGATTTTGTATGTTTGCGAAAATATGAGACAACTTGAACATAGGATGGATGTACGGTTGGAATGTCGAGAACTCGAGCGACATAGTTGAGAAGAGAAGTTTCTATTTGTAGGCGAGAGAGCAGAGTACATGTGAATAATACGGATCTATGAAAGATCTTGTGAATCATGGTGAAGGTTTAGGCGGCAACAAGTTTGTCTTCACGAAGATAAAATGATTGATGATTTCCGCGAGTTATTGGACAATTTTAGATCGAGTTGGCTGATGTAAAGCCTTGTGCTTTTGAATCGACAATTATTAGGTGATGACATGTTCCTACGAACGGAGGATCGATGCGAGCACAAATAAATGAAGCTGGCGAAGATTGAAGAGTCTTGTGGTTTTGAAACTAAAGAGTTGTGTATGTTTGCGGGTACATCTAGGGAGATGAACAAGCTTTAAAGTTGTTTTGAGGAGGAGAAATTGAATATGAAATCTGTTCGGATCAATGTTTGAGATAGTAGATCTCGGGAAGAAGACATGAAGACGAAGAGTCAATGAGAATATTCGGCGGAATATTAAGGCGAGAGAGAGAAGGACTAAGCTAATATTGGTCAGAACGAGGAAAAGGCATAAAAAGGTTGGGTTAGGTTCACGAAATCTACTCCAAATTGAATTTGTTGAATTGTATAGAAGAAGGTTGGATTTTCGAAGAAGAGAATTAGAAGAAAGCGAAGGACCTATGCACGGGTTAAATTCTCTTTGGAGAAGCAAGACGAAGGAATTGTCATGAATGAAAATCGAGAGGAAACGAGATAAAGAAAATGATTCAAAAAAATGAAGGAGTTCATTTTGGTGAACCATAGCGAAGGACATTCATAGACGGATGATGGAAAAAACCGAGTGACTAATAGTCGATGAAGAATGCAAATCATCCATGCGATGTCTTTGACGGAGAATTGTAAGGAAGCTCAAACAACATCTTTGATGTGTTGTCGAGGAGGAGGAAGAGCTATTGAGACCTTGTAATTTTAATTACTGCAAAGTTCATGTATGATTATGCGGGCAAAGAAGAGACAACAAATGGAAATTTTAAGGAAAGTTAATGAGAAAGAAACTATGTTAGCTAAAAACATAGTAAAGGATCATCATTTTAACATGGTGATTGGAGTAGTGGATATAAATATGGAGGTTGAGAATAAAGACATTGACGATTTTCTAAGTCTTGAAAGAGACTTGGAAGGCTGAGAGAGAAGAATTGGAAGTTGGTGGATCATCAATTGAGACCATTGGGTCTTGTGATTTGAAGCTTGGAAAATTTATTGTGCTTGCGAGTATTGCGAGAGGCAGTCCATCTCTTGGGATTGTCTTGAAGGAAGGTGAAACGATCATGCGAAACTTATTCTCTTGTTGGTGACAAGGAAGAATTGAGAAACTGTCCCGTGGACCATGAAAGATTGGAGGACATATTTTTAAAACTACTACGGTGATGGAAAATTAGAATTCTATTCGAGAGAGGATGGGGATACACGAGGTTGAAGAACTTGATTTGATTTCTAGAATCATTGAGGAGATGAGGGACAATTCTTGGATATTATCAAGGAAGAAGAAGAAGAACACGTTGAACCAAAGTTTGCAACATATTGATGAAAGGCTTAGAATAGATGGCTGAAATGTTTTTAAAACATTTGAGGAAGAAGAAGAAAGTGTAGACACTAGAGTGAAATTTATTGAAATTTGTGAAAGAGAAAGAGGAGTAGATACTAGTTTGCGGGGAATTTAATTATGCCTTGCTAATTATACAAAGAAAAATAGATGAGTATATTCTTTGCAGGTGAAAAATTAATTGACTGATTTATTTTCTAAAAGTAAATTTGCGGGTGATGAGGATATCTTAAGAGATATTCGGGATGTTTGGGAGAGCAAAAGCATTGGCATCGAAACATCCATGGTGGCGAGCTGGAGCAACATGGGGGGTGACATCTACGGGATTAGTAAACATGTTAGTAACATGTGGGACAACAGAGCAACAATGTTGGCGGCAACAAAAAATTGAAGGCATCAACAAGAGGCAAGGATATTTCCGGATAGAAGATAAAGCTGGATAGAGAAATTGAAAAAAATCGAAGGCGATGATGAAGGTGTCTCGGAAACGCGAGATAGCAACAAGAAAGCGAAGGATTTTTACAAAGGAAATACCATAAGATATTGTGAAAGTACGGTGGTAAATTGTAAGACAAGATATGGAGACACGGAGAAGTACGGATGAAGAGTAATGCAAGCATTGGAAAACGACAAAATAGATTATGGGATCCGGGAAAACAGGTAGGACACATGATCGGAGATCATGATCCAATTTGAACCTTAGGAGTCTGATGTAGGGGCATTAAAGCGAGAATAAAATACTTTGTATCTAAGTAGACATATGGGGGTCTTTTGGTTTTAAAATCTTATTTAATCCTTAAGTAATTAAGTGATTTTAATTATGTAGGAGAGAAATTACTAAAATGTTCCCAAGTGATTGGAGAACATGAGAGGAAGTTGATTAAGTTAGGAATGTGAAGAGTCGGGCGTTTAGGCTAAATTTAGGACCTTGATAAACCCGGGAGTTTTGTTAGGGAATTTGGCTCATTCATTATTTTCTTGTATAAGTGTAAGCCAAAAGACATTAGGAATATAGATGCGGAGAGATAGAGTAGTGAGGTTGAAAGGGCCATCAAGCCAGAAGATCGAGGCCAGATGCTTGTAAATGATTCCATTTATATACAAAAGTTTTCCCTTTGAATCAAATGTGTATTGTAGAAATTAGTTTGCGTAAATATGCTTGGTTTCAATAAGTAGGTGATAAAACTCTAAATAGGGCTTTGAGATGATGCTATGAAATTGATGTAAATCATCATGATTTGGAACAAGGAATAGTAAGGAATTGTATACTCGAGGTTTCATTTGGGCAAGACATTTGGTTATTTTGGTTAATGGTTTATAATCGACCTCTACCATTTAATTCACATACGCACCATGATATTCAATTTGAATGTGAGAATGGAGAAATTGATTGCATTAAGATATTGGTCTGCGTAGGATAAGCTAAATGTGCCTTTATTTGGAGTGAAGAGGTCTTTATCGTATGAGAATGCCATTCAGTGTTTATATGAATTTTTAAGGAGTTTTTTTTTGGGTTCCACTCGCATAATCGATACCCATTCCTTTCTTAAGCCCATAATACGAAAAGTCGATGGGGTTTGGTCCTCTACGATGAAGGACACGGGTAGTATTAATATACGATAATTTTGGCATGTTTTGAATCTACGTTTTGGTTAAATTGGCATCAGAGAGTTCCAAGCATAGCATTAGTGTGAAGACGAGTTTGTTTGAAGCGAAACAATAGAAGAGTAAGCGATATTTGCGTCGAACGAGGCGGTGCGGGAATCGATGCCTACTTGCGAGCGTAAAGGTGTGAATTGATAAAATGTGGATCCGTTGAAAGAAGTGGAACCTTGAGCAAGGAGGAAGTCTGAACCATGAAGGTGGTTTGGAAATCCAAAACCGGAAGTATCACACAATTTAAAAGTGGTAAGTTTATTTTGAAAAAAAAAGTGATATCGGTCATTGAAGGGCACATGGCATAAGGTGGTATCCAATTATCACCTATTTCACGTTTTAGCATTAAAGCTTTGTGGGTAAAAAAACATGACTTGTGTTTGATTTGAAGGGCAAAGGATCCAACGAAAATCACACTGTATGATTTGCATGATGGATTAGCGCAAAGGTAAGTCGAATTTCGGTGGGAACCAAAGCGACCTCCAAAGTTTGTTGGGTTTGGTTCTAATATCAAACATTCATATTTATTTGAGGTTTAATAATCTTACGTAGGTCGAGAAATATGTGGGCAAATAATGTACGTTGGCTTGAGGTCTTAATCGGACATTGAAAATTTATATAATGAGCATTTTGGTATTGTTATATGGATTTTAGACATAAGGTTCATATACCAATGTATGCGGAGTTATATGTGGACCTTATCCTAGGTAGAGTATTGATAATGGGGGTACTAACTCTTTGTATGGATACTTATCCACGAGTTAAATATCTTTCAACCCGGTTCATAAAATAGGTTTTGTTCTTTGGTTTAAAGTTCCTCACATAAAATTGGATTGTTGAGTTAACATGCATGGTCTCATGGCCATCGAGCGAGATAATTTATTATGTGGTTTTTTTAACCGTAAGAGAACTTTGAATTAATATCTTAAATATTATATTTGAGATATTAAAGCTTCCGAATATATTTTAAAGATTGCCAAGGTTTAAAATTAATTGGGGCCTAAAAGTTGAATGCGATTTTATGTGGAAAGGAAATTGAATTCTGGGTTTTAAAGTGAAATTTAAATTTTATATATGAATTTGAGTGTGTAAGTGGGTTAGCCATTTCTCCCGATTATCATGGCTAAAAGAATGCTATCAAATTATTATGACGGAGATAATGTAAGGTAGAGATCTAGATAGGCACTCACAAGGATGTTATATTATGTGATGTAATGCCAATGGATTATTGTATATGTCAAATATTGTTGGGAAGACCCAGCGAGTTTGATCGAAAGCTATACATGATGGCAAAAAAAAACACTTATACCCTGGAGAAGGATGGAAACAAACACACATTGCTACCATTGGGAAGAATGAAGGCGACAAACGAACATCAAAAAATAGTGTTATCTTACATTATTTGGAAAGAGACGTTGCAAGAAATCGAAAAATATGAAGAGATGAATTTTGTTGTCACTAGGGAAACCTAATGTAATTTTAACTTCCACAAACTTAGATGATTTATCGGAAGAAATCAAAACTCTATTGTATGATTTTCTTTGATATTATTGTATATGAGTTGCCAAATAAATTACCACCAATTAGTAGTATTAGTCATCACATTGATCTAATACCTAGAGCAAGTTTTCCAAATAAACGACATATATATTAACCCTCGGGAAAATGTAAAATTTGGATGACGGAGTGCGGAGTTGATGGATAAGGGTTGGTAAGAAAAGACTTGGTCATGTGTTGTACCAACATTACTCGGTCAAAGAAAGTATAATGGCACATGTGCACGAATTCGAGCCATAAATAAAATCACCATCAGGTATCATTTTCCTTTACCATGAGTGGATGATTTAATGGATTGTTGAGTGGAACAAGATATTTTACTAAGATATATTTGAAGAATTTTTATCATCGAGATAAGAATTAGAGAAGGGGAAGAAGTCGAAGAATACATTCAAAACAAACGGTGGGTTGTATGAGTGGTTGGTGATGCCTTTTGGACTCACCAATGGACTAACACATTCATGAGATTGATGAATGAAGAATTATTGAAATAATATGCGGGAAAATTTGTAATTTTTTATCTTGATGATATTTTAATTTTCAATCGAAGTAAAGAAGAGCATTTAGAACATCTTAAATTGGTTACGAAAACTTTGTGAAAGAAAAAGCGCTAATAAATCTAAAGAAATGCATTTTTATGAAGGAAGAGTTAGTTTATTTGGGGTTTATAGTTTCTAAATAAGGTCTGAAAATGGATCCAAAGAAAGTCGAGAAATTGTAAATTGACGACTCCAGGAACATATTCGAGGTAAGAAGCTTTCGGTGTATTGCAAGCTTTTATAGAAAATTTATCGAAGTTTAGTCATATTTGTGCCTTGATTATTTAAACAATCAAAGAGACAAAATCAGCATTCAAGTGGACAAAAATGATAGATTGAAATTTTAAGTTGCTAAAGAAGAAAATTACAAAAAACCGAGTTTTAGCTTTCCACGATTTTGAAAAAAATTTTCCAAGTTAAGCTGATGCTAGTGGAGTTGCAATTGGAAGCGGTTTTAAGTTAGGAGCGAGACCAATAGCGTACTTTAGTGAGAAACTAAATGAAGCTAAGAAGAAGTATTCCTCTTATGACAAATAATTTTATGCTATTGTCTCGCAAACTTTAAAAAATGGAGACATTATTTGCTACCCAAAGAGTTTGTATTGTATTCGACAATCATGCATTACGAGTTCATAAATAACAAACAAAAATTGAACCGAAGCATGCAAAGTGGGTAGAGTTTTTATAGAGTTTTACCTTTGTAATTAAACATCCAAGTCGTAAGTTGAACAAAGTCGTTAATGTTTTGAGCGGGGGTAAATTTCATTGTACAAGAATTAAAAGTTGGTATTTGACAGGATTATAAAACGAGTTGATATGTATAAAGATAATCGAAGAATTCAAAGATATTTATGCGGTTGTACAAAATCTAGTAGCTCATAATAGAAGCCGGTGGCTGGATTATCTTATCCAAAAGGAGGTTTCCTATTCAAAAGTAATAAATTGTATTCCCAAGTGTTCTATATGGGAAAACATAATTAAGGAGCTCTGATGGAGGCTTGTTTGGACACTTTGGACAAGACTAGACTTTTTCTCGAGTAAATGCTTTTTATTGCGAGCGAAGATGTGACTGATGTTAAGAAATTTGTTGAGAAATGCGGGATGCAATCGGTATGCTAATGGAAGAAGCCAAATTTAGGATTGTACCAGCCATTACCAATACCAAACCGACCATGGGATGCGAGTTAGTATGGATTTTTGTTTTGGGTTTATCCCAACTCATATAGGAAATGATTCCATTTATGTTGTGGTGGATAGATTTTCTAAAATGGCTCATTTCATTGCTTGTAAAAAGACTACTGATGCAACACATAACATATTTGTTTCAAAAATTGTAGACTACATGGATTGAGTATACGTATTGTGTGTGACGGATACAAAGTTTTTTGGGCATTTCTAGAGAACTATTTGGAACAAAATAGGTTCCAACCTTAGTTTCATTTCGACATATCACCCTCAAACATATGGGAATGGAGAGGTAGTAAACGAAGTGGGAAATATGCGAGGATTTTAGTGTATAAAAATCTTAAGCAATGGAATTTAGCACTTGTTCGAGTTTGAGGTTGCTTATAATGATACTCCAAATTAGAGTACTCGGATGAGTCCATTTTGATTATTTTTTTTGGATTAATCCAAGAGGTGTGGAAAGCTCGGGAAATTTGGGCAAACAAGAGATAAGAAGTGCAAAGGATGAAGAATTTGTAGAGCGAGATGTAGCAACTACGGGAAGATGTTAAAAGCAGTTGCGGAAATCGAGTGGAAAATACAAATAGAAGGCGACATGAGGAGGAAATAAAGGAATTCCAAGTAGGAGATCTTGTTATGGCTTATCTAAGAAAAGAAAGATTTCTGTTAAAACATACACAATAAATTAAAGATGAAGAAGATAGGAACATGTAAATTTTTGAGGAAATTTTCTTTAAATGCATATGAAATAGAATTTCCAAATGGGATTGGAATATCACCCATTTTAATGCGCATATTTTTACCCATATGAAGGAACGAGAGGGAGCTACAAAGAAGATTCTGACAAAAAGGAAAATGACTTTAAATTGGAAAGACCAAATGCCAAAGGCTGTCAAGAAAGAGGTAGAAGGTTTGTTTTGGAGAAAGAGTGTCCAAAGAAACCGGAGAGGACATATTTATTTTCGGTATCTAGTCAAATGGAAGGGACGACCAATGGAGGATGCCGAGTTGGTTGAAAGTAAACGAAATTACGAAGTATGGAGTAAATCTGAAAGTCGATAAATTATTTCTTTCTGAGAGTCTGATGCGAACATCCCGTACCTTGACAAAGTGAATGGATTTTTAAAATGTTGTAGCACGGCTAATGTGAGATAAATTTCATTTTCCTAAGTGGTCAAACCAAAGTTTACCGAGAGGGTTGCATCTCTTGAATTGTCATTTATTTAAATATTGTAGTAATAATCATACAATTGTGTTACGGTTAGAATAGAAGATGAGTGTTGGCATACATGTGCATCGAAACTTTAGAATGAGGATTGAAGATAAGAATAAATATTTTGTAGTTATATTGTTAGATTGATCCATAAAAGAAGGAAAACGAATGTAATGCCGAAGATAGATAGAAAGGGAGTAGAGAAAATATATATATATATATATATATATATATATATATGTTGGAGTTTTAAAAAAGTAAAATAGAGGTCAAAAAATGATCTTAATAAGACGGAGAGGCGAGACTGCGCTGATTTAAAATTTAATAGAAATTGATTAAATTTTTTTTTGAAAAGCAAATATATACGAGTGTTACATTTCATCTAGAATCATTGAAAATCAATTTGATATATATCTTGTACTTGTGTTTCCATTTCTTTGCGTTTTTAATTGTGTTGACGAGTGAGGGTTTGTAATTGTGTTAACAAATGAATATCTTGAGGGTTACGTAATTACGTTAAATAGTGAATATATTGGTATTCATCACGGATAATGAGTATGCAAAATTCGTTATGATTGATATATTTGAAAAGGTGAAATATATTCATTATGAGACCTAAGTTCCTATAGAGAATTTTGTGTATTGGTATCACAAAGCGAGGCTTTAAAAACCCCGAATGGTTTATCGTATAGCCTTTTAGTGGTTTGTGGTAATTATTGAATCATGCAATAAAATCCTGGGATTGACACCTAGCATAAGGATGGATGAAGGGAAACCATATTTATTGCAAGCTTTCAAAATGTTAAAATTTATGCTATTTAGAATGTGATCACCCTCAGATCGGGCGGTTAAATAGAGGTGGAGTGCAATGGTTGTTAGATTTAGGAAGATTTGTTTCTTCGATGGTGATGTGTGAAGGACGGGATTAGATGGGTCAATGAGTTGACCATATTTATTTAGTTATATGAGTGGCCCACTTTTAAAAACTTGGTATCCTTTTGAATTCCTACGTATATAGTTTTTGATTGAAAGTAAAAAAAAAGAGTATATAAAGTTTTACACAACAGGTGGTCGGTTGTCTTAAGTGAACCTTTTGTTTAAATAGAAATTTGTTGAGGTGTATCTACGGCATTATAAATTTGGAAATATTTCACTTTTAAGGATTTTTAATAACTTTTTTAATAAATTACGATTGTCTTTATTCAACTCCTAGAAATGACACCGAGCGTCGAGGTACAGGGCGCAACACCGGTATAAACGCGCAACACCATGGCAGAGTAAAAATGGCACATCTTGCCAGCCAACTTTTGGAGGCCTTCCTAGGTTTCCAAATGAGCTTCATGATAACTAATTGGAAAGACCCATGAGTCTAGTTTCCCGGATATTCTTTAATTTTCCAAAATGATGCCCATATTCCTTGTTAAAAACCTTTTTTCTCCCAAGACTAGTAAACGTGTAGTGCCAAGGTAAATAGAGCGAAACATGATTTTTATGGTTTTTGGCCCTTTCGAGGGACCCATTTTGCCAGGAAATTCCTTGAAACGTTAAATTAGATGAAATTTTTGTTAGGAACATGAATATGTTGACCATTTTTTCCCTTTGCATGGCCAAAAAAATATTGCCACCTAGAAAATGCCACCTAAGATTTAGGGTTTTGGGAATAGGAATGAGAAGGGATTGGAGGGAATGTAAGGGTAGAGAGTATCTAGGGAATGCGTTAATGTATAAGGAAGGAAGAAATAAGGTCTAGAAACAATTTGGAGGCATGTAGTAGTGTCATTAGGGTTTCTTATCAACACTTGTGATGGTAAATGAAAGGGTATGCCCATAAACTTGCAATTGTGAAATGAGTGGAGGCATAAAAGGGTGTCACTTACTTGTTTGGAGGTGAGGAGACCTTGAATTTCAGGTTGGAGGACTCTTTTGGAAATATGATGAAGTATATTGTCCTTGATGGCAACCTACTTGATGGGAAGTTGTCCTTGATGAAACCTACTTGATGAGTTGCCTTTTGATAGAACCTATTTGTTAAAGATGTAAAAATTATGTATCTACACATCAATTCGGATACGACGGAGAGAAAATTCCGATGAAAGTGCTATAGAAATGATAAATTTAATGTGTCACAATGTATACACGGGTTTAATGAAGGAAACCCGCGTATGGAGGAAATTATCCCCTAATCTTATGAAGGCAACCCCGCGTATACATTCGAATCGGGGGAAACTTATAGGGGCGAATTTTAGCCCAAGGGCGAATTTTAAGGGTTTTAAATTTTGGTAGGGAATTTTTTTTTTTATATAAAACCCATTTTCTATAGTTTTGACTAGCCCTACAATTATTTTAAAAATAATTAATTATTAAGTGTTAAGCCGAGAAACATAAATGCACATAAACCTTAAAACTTGGAATTCGCCTCAGGTTACGGTTGGAGTGGTGGATTTCAATTGCATTTGCCTAATATTTGCGAGGTCGGAGGGGGATTGGAATGAAATTCACCCCCATTCTCAACTGGGTTGGGGCTTGGAAGTTGGAGGTGATTGGAATTTGCCACCATTTACTTGGTTGGACAAGAATTGGAGTGACGATCGCCTCCATCTTTTACTCGGTTAGGGCTTGGAAGTTGGATTCTTCGTTTGGGGTTCACATCATGAAATGTCTTGGATTATGTGCGGGGAGGTTGATCATGGTGCAAAATTATTTCGACATCTCTCCACTACTATTCAAAATCGGTGGGCATATCCCAAGGTGAAATAGTGGGCTACCTTGGCATAAATTGGGTAACGATTTGATCTTTGGCCTCGTGCGGGGTAATAGCAATGAAAATATGGTCCAGCAGGATGAATGGATTCAACATAGTGAAATTGTCCTTTCCATTTATGGTAATCAACCCTCCTTGGTTTCCTTCCTACCAAGTCATCTGGTAGCTCTTTCACAACATGTACAAAACCTTCCATTTGTTGAAAAAAATAGTCTACATCAAATATATACGCAAAGCCACTTGTATCATTCTAGTATGTAGCTACTTGGTGCAGCACGGAAACAAATTTTGCATTTAATAAATGAGAAATACCAACTCCATCACATAAATCTATTCACATATGATTGAGACCGGCGTAGCATTCCACTTTGATGTATCCATTTCTCTTCTGCAGCGAGGCTTATTTAAAGGCTTGGCTTTCCACCATTTATGGGGCTTCCGATCCACAATACGCTATTCCACATTCTAGATATCTACATATTTTCTCCTATTGATCATCAACATGTAGATTGTAAATGGGATGAAATGTTGTCCGGGGAGATAGCATTGTTGACAAAATATTAACCACAAGGATGGAGATAACGAGGGCTAGCAAGAATACACCTCACACTTCTTTCTTGAAGGAAACCATGGAAAGGCATAAGCATATGATAACTTGTACAAATGAATCTCGTAGCATGTGAGTTGGAGTGTGTCGAGACATTACGTCACCATTCCCAATTGTACATATCACGTTGAACTCCTATGAGCATGAATCGTTGAATTTAGGTGGGATGTGATGTTAGGATTTAAACATTCCGGATGAGGCCTAATGCTCAATGCGATATAAGTGATCCTAACCATATTGTGGGAAAAACTCTATTGAACCCTTTTGATTTTTTGGAATCATATCTTTTTGAGTATGTAAATAATAGCTTTCAGAAAATGCGGTAAGAAAATTTAGGTTGTTCTAAATGGAAATTGTCTCTTTTTTTTTTTGTCATTTTAGGCATATTTAGCATATGGAATACGATAAAATAGCTATCTGAAAGGTCTGGTGTTTCAAAGAATTAAACTCTCTCTTAAATTATTCTAGACATGATATCTTTACGTGTTTTTAGAATTGTACATAAATTTATGTAATCAAAAGTTCGAGCTTCTCCTATGTTTTCTCTATTCTATTTCCTTGTATTTTGTATGACATCTCGGATGTCTTGGGTATAGTGTCACATGCTAAATTCTAGTCTGCATTATATGGTAGTTTATACATGGTAGTTTCTATTTAGTATAAATTAGGTAGGAGTTATGTTTTGTAGGGCTTTTACTTGCTTCATTTTTGATCTGCGTGAATGTTGCCTTAAATTTTCCACACATGATAGATGAAATATTTTGTGGGCATCTCTTCTTATCTCTATCTCGGTCTGCTCATTTGATTGTATGAAAATGTGTATAGACAACTCATTTTACGTATAGACATGGACACAATATAAAAGTGTCTTAGTAATTGTCTACTCATTTGATTGTATGACGATGTGTATTCGTGTGCTCATACATAGATGTATATATGTTTCACCCATGATATATCTCGGGTATAGTCTGCTCATGTGCTTGTATGGTGGCATGGATGTTGTGAGGCCCTATGGTTTATATTTTTTTATTGTCAAAAAGAGCACCTATCACAAATGGATATGGATCCTAAACCAAAACTTAACTAGTGTCTTATACAAAGTATCATCTCTTACTAATTTTGTCATTTAATATTTTCTTAATAGACTTGACTATTTTGTGTAGGATGTTGAAGAGGGATGGAGCTCAAAAAAACCTCTATGGCATGGATATGGATACTTAATGATTTAGAGATTAATAATCACATCAAATCCTATTGATATTATATTGTAGGGATGAATGAATTTTCTAGAGCTACTATATGTTGTAAAAGGATATACATCTGTTTGCAATTTTTTAAATTTGGTTATTTGTCTTTGGTAAAAGTATTATTGGCCATATGTCAACAACATCAACAATTAACATCTATGACCAAGTTTTTCGGATGGCTTTCTTAAGTTGAGGGCTCAATCTGTAGGGTTTATTTGCATGTTTCCCTTTGTCATTATATTTCAATCTCCTACTACTCGAAACTATTAAATCCTATATATGTTTGCAAATCATCAATGCACATCATAATTGACATTCATGTCTGATTATGTTGTTTAAATTTATCTTGTGGGCTTAGTACAAGTTTTGGGGACATTCTATCATTGCCCATTCCATATAGCAATCCATTCTTTGTTGCAAGATGTCACGTTACGCACGAGTATTGCCATCGTCTGTAATATTTTTCGTCTTGGTAGCTTTTTTTTACATAGTATCTCTTGACCACTTTGAAGAACATAATGAGATTTAATCATGCATATCGTAGCCTTGTTTGTACATTAAATAATTTCAAAAAACTAATTAATTGTTGTTTCCTATTTTCGGTGGCTTCAAGCACTTATTTCTACGGAACAAGGTTTAAAACGGGGAGAGGAGCGACATACATTTGAGACAAGATTTTGTATTGATGGTTACGAACCACTTGTATTTTTTTCTCTGTGAAGTGGAGAATTATCTAATCTGTGGCATGTGGCATTTTATTATGAGAGCTGAAACATGATCTTATTTTATTCCTTTTCCTTTTGTTCTTTACAATCGGTCCACAAAGCATCCTTAAGCTAGTTTGTAAAATATTTGAATAAAATACTTGCAAAATTTGAGGTTTGAGATGATGACATACGGGCTCATATTTTGACCATGTATAACTTCATTGATGCATTTTGTTCGGTACGTGCTACCAATGACTCCCCAAGTATTACCTACTACAACAAAATTACAGTTACCCATTTTAACAAACAACATAGTTTTGAGGTCTTGAGAGAGTACTTAAAAAGTGTTTAACTTTTGTACTAAAATAACTTTCTTTATGTACACTACGAATCTACATCTATACGGAAAAAAAATGTGTACAATGAGATGGAAATGAGTAAAAAGAGTTTCTTCTAGCAGCATTGGCATCGGAATAGCAAGAAGGTCCTTCTACCAAAACATCTTGAATGGTGTCTAGAAAAGGATGCAAAAATTAGCTCGGGAAGCCTACTTGGTTGGGTGTTCCAAAATGTGGATGAGAGACAACGAGAGACTATAAATAAATTTATTTTAGATGCCAACCCATTGTATAGAATGGTTTCAATACAATAGAAATTTTAGGTATATACTAAATATGTATATATTTAAGATCATATGATATTTTAATCTGAAATGAGCTTACATTGTTACCTTCTCAAAATAGGCTAGGATTTATTGTGTTTGTCTCAATAGGCCACTTTCATATTTGATACGTGAGACCTTCCAATAAAATTAGATACCTAGAATGGATTCCACAGTAAAATTTGGATCCAACCTTTTGCTGAGGAGCACAGACTTAGTGAATAAAGCTTCAAAATTTTGCATGGTTCCATGACTTTAGGTCCAAAAAAATATTCCATAAAAAAATAGCTTAGGATCGGATCCTTATAAATGCACAATACTTAGATCATCCACAAAGAGAGGGTTGCTCACTTTGTATTTTACACACAACCTTCACTTGCATAGCCATGATTTTCATGATTTGACACATCCACAGAAATTCTTGTAAAATTTCATAACTTTTCCACAGAGTTGATATTCATCGATTCTACGGATTCAATAGAGACTACTACATGATAAGCACATGAAATACTACAAAGAAACTCGGATCATAGAGACTACTACATGATCATTGCATGAACTACTACAAAACTCAGATCACAGAATAATACACTTCTTGTCACTGTTGATATTATGTGATGCATACAATGAGGACAAACTTTTTTTCATCAAATTTGTTATCACAAAGATGTAACATAGCCTTTTACCATAAGATTTATAATTTTCGAAGAAAAAAGAATGCCATAGTATTGTGCCTTAGATATGTGACATATGTCATAGGGCTTACATATTTCACAAAGAGATGTGAGCCTCGGACTCACATGTTTCATTGTGTTGTGAAACCGGCTCAAAAATAGAACAAAAGAGATATCAACGCCTTAGAAATAAGCCACTTTTGAGGGGGAAAACTCCCAATACATCACATGAATGAACAATTCTTGGATGATACAAATGACCAAAACCTCCTTCTATATATAGGAGTCCATGGGGCCACAATATAATCCTAGTGGGGCCACAATGTAATCCTAGCCGACCTAACAATAATAATGTAAGGGCACAATAATAACAATATGGGGGTTACAGTGGTACAACAATAACAATATGTGGGGCTACACTAACATAATAAGTGACTACACTATTAATATAGGGACTTAACATGCCCCTCTCCTTCAAACAAGTGTTGTCCTCAACGCTTGATTATTTCTTGATGCTTCTGTATAAAATTCTCATCCTCCCATGTGAAATATTCTACAGGAAAGTTCTTCCATTTGCTGAGATACTCTGAAATTGATTGTACTTGTTGAGTTCTTGTTTCTATGACTGCTTCATAACTTATTTCGATGTCATGTTGATCTTCCTGTTGTTTCATTAGATTCTGCACCAAAGTTGGGTTATCCTTTGAGAGTTGGAGAACTTGTTGTTGATGCTCGATGTGATCTTTCACTAATTTATCATCCATACTTGCTATTATTTGATCCTTCAAACCATCCAACTTAGCCTCCATTTCTGCTTTTAAACCATCTATTTCATCTTCAATTGCTCTTCGTAAGATCGAAACTTGTTGCACTTGGTACCGTAATTTTGATATCTCATCCTGTAATTCTTCCTCTTCATGCGTCATAGTATAGATTTCTGAGGGCTTAATGGGTGTTGAATTCTTTTTAGAAGGCATTTCAGAACCCAATACTGAAATATATGCTCAATAGGCCCTTGGAATCACTTCAAACCGATTTTTCAAACAAGACTTATGCAATTCGGAAAAAAAAATACACACCTTTTACTTGCTTTAAGGAGCTCGATATTGAAAACCTAATTATATATATGTTATTTAGATCTTCAATATCTGAAATTTGCATGAGGTAGCCCTATGAATTATCATTTGAATTTCTGCTGTGTTTGACCTGATTTGGATTCTTGAAGGCAAAGTTGTGCCCAATCTCCTACGATGACCTAATTATGGACTGGTTCAGTAGAGCGAACTTGTATGACTTTCCACATGTCACTGCTTCCTCCTTCGGCTCTGAAATTGATAGATAGGAAACTAAATTCCATGTGCTTGCGTCCACTTTTTATAGAATTCCAATCTGATGCTCAGAGACAGAGAGTTATGAATATTTTCCCACAATCACCCTTTGAGATGAAATTCGAGCCTACAAAATACCTAACTTCCATGCACTGCATTCGAAAATATCGTGAACAAAGATCTGAAAATTTGTGACGATGTTCCAGATTTCTTTCTTCATACTCTAAAATTTTATCTTCTAAGAATTCATAGAAAAAAAGTTATAGTAAAATTCGATGACCTCTTTAAGTGAAATTCAGAGCTCGCAAAAGCTTTAACTTATTACCGTATCATATCTCCGAAAATATCGAGAACCAAGCTTTGAAATTTTGCAAAGATTTTCTTCAGGATGTTGCATCTATACACTAATTATTTCAGCTTCTGAACCTTCATAGTAAAAAATTTATAGCGAGAATGCCACTGTGATCTGTTTGGAGCACCAAAACCCTAGAATCCAAAACTATGATACCAAATGTTGTGAAACCAGCTCCATATATAGAAGAAAAGAGATATCAATGCCTTATAAATAAGCCACTTAGAGGGGGAAACCTCCAATACATTACATGAATGAAAATTTCTTGAATGATACAAATTACAAAACCTCCTTTCTATATATAGGAGTCCATGGGGCCATAATATATCCTAGTGGGGCCACAAATGTAATCCTAGTCGACCTAACAATAATAATTTAAGGGCACAATAATAACAATATGGGGGTTACGGTGGGTATAACAATAACAATAAGGGGGCTACAATAATATAATAAGGGACTACACTATTAATATAGGACTTTACACATCCTACCTCTAAGAACCTCACATAGGTGCCTTAGAACCACACTCAGTGCCTCGTAAAACATAGCCCAAAGTTCTTTGGATGCCCTTATACATATTTGGGATTACCTTAGATAAGAGACTTTTAGATCATGATCTGGAACATGTCAAGATTTTAAGGCACGAAATAGAAAGGAGATAATATAGGCACCATTATGAGCCTCTCCCATGAAAAGAGTACAGCTGCCTTCATGGCCCGCTATCTGGATCCTGAGAACAAGGATTCACATAGGAAAATTTTCAAACCCAAGGGAGCTTTGCATAGTTCCTTAGGAAACTTCACACAGCGAGGTTATTGAGCCACAAAATTCAACCTTCTCAAGAGCTTCAATTGTTCTTCAACACACATTCGATACCTGCGATTTTTGACAAGACATAGCTAGCATAGTTTCCTTATTCAATTTTATAGCGAATATTTATTAGCATCTTGTAATATTTATTTCATTAAAAATTATAAGAAAATAATTCATTAACATGAAGGTAGTAATAAATCACGGTAGAAACACTGAAGCCATAGGACGAAGACATGAAATTAGGCTTGGTAGGGTAAAACCACAAATGCTTTAACATGAGAGAGAGAGAGAGAGAGAGAGAGAGTTACTAGGTTCAGTAATATGTCATAAATAACCACGTAAAAATAATAGCCAAACCCATTATGGAATCATAATCAAGTATACTTGACGGACACACAAATTTCGACCTCACTCCTAAAATTTCGGACCTTCCTGGCAATTTCGTTGGACGAGAGATGCACAAGTCAAAATTGATGTGCCCAAATGAGGGGAAGTGGTCTCTTGTATGGCTGCCCAGTGGGGTTGAATGGGGGTTTTCTGCTGAGACCCAACAGGCCTAAAACATCATGGGGTGAACTTGAAATGAGATTTAGGTAGATTTAAAAATTTAATTTCCCATTTCTTTTTTAAGATGAAAATACCGACCATGGCTACCATATTTTCCAGCAAAAATGCTAAATAGGGAAATTGAGTCCAAGCTCAGAAAAACATTTGATGGCTATGGAAAGATTGTTTACCCTCCCAGAATAATCTTTTGACGAGCCACTATAAAGTAAAATTAATCATTTGTAGCATCTTTTTAGGTGGCAGGACATATTTTTCTAAAATCATAATGTCATGGTTTTTAGTATATACTAAACAACATGATTTTTTTCACAAATTGAAAATTTGTTTAGGTTTGGACTCATGACCTTTTGGAATTTTTTTCATTTATGCTTGAGCCAATACTTGGGAAATCCCTTGCCTTCAAAAAAATATACATCTAGAAATCTTGAGCACTATCCTATTTCCTCATTTAACCAACATTCTATTCAAGTAAATAAAGTCGCAGAATTTCCTTTGCCTTTAAATACCTTCACTTGTGTAAATTGGCAAATTCATTTGATGCAAACTCCCTTCCTTATCTAATTGAAGGAATTTAATTCTCTTCACGAATTCATTCTCCATTCCTCTCTTAAGTTCTTAAGGAACTCAACAAATGCAACAAACTTTATTATTAAGAAAAACGTGTACATTTTCTTAAATATGTAACAACAAGGAGAAAATGCCTTGCACTAGATATTGAAAGTGTCTTCATGGGTCCTGAGACCACTGTGACCATTACCAAACTTCATCCTCCATACTTTTTCTTCACCAAATATCTTCCAACACTATTTCGAGGTAAGCATGTTGCGTGTGCATCTTTCTCCTCCTAAATTGAAAAGTAATACTAGCCATCTTGGAAGTTTTCTCTAAAGGGAAGTTAAAGGTGCTGTATGCTGATATATAAAGAAATGCTATGAATGTTAATGCGCTGTTAAACTAGCAGTTTTTCACATCAACATCCACAAGCCTATACAACCCATTAAATTTTTAGCATCGATGCAATCATAACCATTACCTTTATCTTTCACAAAATGAAGTTTTCAACACTAAATGAGACTCTAAAATATGGACTCTATGTTAACATCTCACTAATTGAAGATTTTTATCCATATCTTGTCAATGGTATGTAATGCACATTCTCAAAAGTACACTTCTTATCATCTAACAATTTCGTTTGAGCATCCCCACAATTTTTCACAAAATGCACCCAACCAAACCCAAAGACTATAGTTTCTATTTTGGATTTGGCTTCAACAAAGAGTAATAAACCAATCCTTCTTGATGGTCATGTGGCACAAGCACGAAAATCAAGGAACCAATTACATAAAAGACTGCCTCCCACCTAGAGAAGAAATTTAAAAAATATATATATACTATATATGTTTTAGGGACCTTCTTTGTCGGTACATACATAGGTTTCCCTGGATTATCTGAGGTGTTTATTGCTATTGTGAATTGTGTGTACTAAACTAGGATTGATTTTAATTCATAGTTCAATGCTTAGATTTTTTATAATCTGGAGACCAATTCATCCCTTTGTATTGTACATTAAGCGCATTTCATGATGGAAGTAAGATTAGGTCAATGTTCATCTAGGGTAGCGTTGCTTGATCATAATTGACTTCATCACATCCAGTACAACTTGCCGGTAATGGATATTTGGCCATATCATCATGCCTATAGAACAAGATGGTTCTTTGTGTTATATCTGATTTGGACTTATAAGTTATAACTACCGGATTTGAAAAGATGCATATGTTGAAAATGTATCTCTCCTTGTACAATTTGAAAGAAAACAACATTTGTACAACAATACTAGGGAGAACATTGTGAGTTCTAGAGCGGACCTCCTATCCAGTCAATGGAGCTATACGAAGTAAATACGGTGCACACTACTACTACATGTGGGATTCTTATACAAACGAGATTCATGGCATGGCATGGGCATGACATGGGAATGGATTTTTCTAATGGTTCTCTTCATGTGATGGTTAAAATTTTTAACGGTTGTAGTAGGGTGTTTATGTGTGGCACATATTCCTTTCCAATGTCTTGATTTTTGAAGGTATGAGAAGGAATAATATTGCAAGAAGTGAAAAGAAGTTCACCTTATTATAGTTACCATGCTAGTTCCTTCTTTAAGAGCATGAAAACATCAAATCATTTTCCATAAATATGGTTGTGTAAGAGTCATGATGGCATTATAATGTAGATTTTGTTTCCATAGTTGAACATCAAAAGTATTTTGAGATAATGTTATTGTACCATGGAACTTGGATGGGATCAGAGTTTTTTATCAACACTTTTTTAATAGGAAGTTTGTTTTCCTTCCTTCTCTTGTTTATTTCAACCTATTGATCAACGGTTGTCATTGATGGCAACACAGAAATTCTCCCTATTGATCATGACCTCTTCCTACAACATTCTCTCCCCTTTGACATCAATGGCAAAGGGTAACTCCCACGAGACACAACCATACTTTGGACTTGTACACCGCCACTTGACACAGCCATCCTGTGAGACTGTAATCTACTTCCACTCCCTTTATATTGGAAAAAAGGAAAATCTAATGAGAAATTTGGAGAATCCCAAGCTTGGCAGATATTTCAATGTTGGCGAATATTTAATATGTGATTCTTTTGGTGCTACTTGGAATCTGCTACTTGTCCAACTACTTGCATAAGATACGGTCGGGGAGAAATTTTAGTACATATAGAAGACTACTAATCATAGATTTGTACAACCTTTGATCCACAACCTTAGATGAGTCATCTATGCTCAATTTGAAACACATTGCCATTGGAGTAAGGATGGGTTTACAATCTTCATTTTAAATTTTCTTGAGAATTTCCTTGATGTACTGGCTTGAAATATAAATATTCTTTCTCTTTACGAGATATTTGAATCCCTAAGAAGTATGTCGGCTCACCAAGTAAAGACATCTCGAAATCACTTTGCACCTTTGTAGAAAACTTCTTACTTAGTCGATCATCATTACTACCAATTATTGTATCATCCTCTTTAGCTATTAGACATGCTTTAGTTGCTTCATCGGGAACATATATGTCGTTTGGAGCTCGACTTCTTCCTTAATATATTTAACCATACACACCTCTAATTTTCATTTCGTGGAGTTGAATAGTATTGTGTATCCTTGATCACGCATTTGTCCAACAGGTAGATTGTGATCCATGTTTTCAGCAATAGAACATTCTTGGCTAGAGAATCTTTGCTTCTAACGATTGACGTGCTGATCCTATAGCATTTTGAAGATCCATCATTTCCAAAGGACATGGTTCCATCCTTCTTCAAAGATACAAATTCTTTCTCTCTCTAGTCATATGCGTTGAGCAACCGCTATCAACATACCATCTTTGTTCTTTTGAGCCTTGAAACTGAGAGAACAATTATCGTTCTTCTTCTTCTTCCATGTTCGTTCGTTCGTAATGAAAGATTCTTGGAGGATTTTCAAATCTGTGATCTTTCAGCTACGTGTCCAAAGTTTCAACATTTGTAACGATAAATATTGCTTTAACAAATGATTAAATCTATTGATGTTTTCTTGAGCTACTGGGAGGTTCATATTTGTGAATCTCTTGGAATTGTATTTTTTCCTAGGGTACATGTGACATTCTGCTTCTTGCAAATTTTCCACATGAATAATAGTAGCCAAAAAAATATGTTGGTACCTGGATGGGTACACGTCGAGGAATTGTCTTCCAAGGCTATTCTTGCGAATCTTGTCCAATGAAGTCTACATGCATGTCGGATCTCATAGGTTCATTGTATTTTGTTCTAGAAGGTCCTTGCTTCTTCTTCTTTGTAACCAAATTCAGTTTGTCATTGTAAGATCGTTGATTGTTGATGAGTTCTTCTAATACCCTTGTTTGTTGGCATAGTTTTGGATATTTTTTCCTTTCTTCACTTCCTCAACAAATGAGACTAACAATTAGGCTTCTAATTCTTCCCTTTCTTGGTTACTTTCTTACAAATTATTTTGAAGTGACTCTTTAATGCATTTGTGTTCTTCAAATTCAATTTTGAGACCTTGAACTTGTTCTTGAAAGTATTGGAATGGATCTTCTCTTCCTTGAGAATCTTTTATAAGATTGAGCGCTTCCTCATAAGAATACACTGCATGGTCCATCCTTCTTCCTTCCATTGTTTGATGCCTCTTGTTTATTTTTCTTGGCCATAAGTAATACTCTCTGAATTTGGCTTCTTCTTCACTTTGTCATTGTCTTCATCGGATGATGAGATATCTTCTTTAGAGAAAGTTCCTTTTGGATCCTTGATTGTTGAATTTCTTAAAGCCTTTCTTTCTTTGAGTTGCCATTACTTTTTGTTTGGAAATTTTTCTACAAGATATTTAACCTCATTACGGCTAAAACATATCGATGAATTTACCTTTAGTCGTCCTTACCGAGTTTTATTTTCTCGTGAAGTAAGCATATTATTTATCTAAACCACTTCTCCATCATCTCCCTTTTCTTCACACTTGCGGTGCATGTCATTTTAAATTGAAAGTTGTTTGTCCTTATTGGTTTTCTTAGATGCAAGAAGCATAATTTCTAGATTTGAAGTACCCTTTTCTTAAACAAGTCATTTCATATGCTATGAGAACTCCATGTAATTCTTCCTTCACGAGTTTGTCTAGATTTGCACTTTATTCTAAGACATAAATACCTTTGGGTTGAATCTCCACTGGTAACGTTCTAAGAATCCTTGAGTATGTCTTCTTCTCATTGAAATGAAACACTCCACAATCCTTCAGAAACCTTCAAATTTATTTCATCGACGTATTGGAAGTAAGTAGCAATGTTGCAATCTTCTTTCATTCTAAGTTGCTAAACGTTTTCTCTATAGATTTGAAGCTTTGCTTCTTTGACATTGAATGCTGCATATATATTCTCCAAGCATGTCCCATACGAGTTTTTGGCAGGTTTTACAGCAACACCTTATGATAAGAAGATTCAATAAAGTCTAACGATAATAATATTCTTGCTTTTGCATCCATTTACCAAATTCAACTTCTTACCTTGTTCATCGCGGTTGATGCTAAATCCATTTTGGACATTGTCCCATTTCGTAACCTTGCGCCAAAGGAATAGACCTCCATTCTTCCTTTCAGAAGGTGCATAATTATTTTCATTGAATAGAGGTACACCATTCTTGGTATGCTCCATGACACTCCTTGCGAGTTTGTTAAACTGCTATTAAAGAAACTAGCTAAATTACCAATTGTTGGAAATACTAATAGGGCGGAGGTGGGTGAATCAATATTAATTTCAATTAGAGCATTAGTTAATCCTCAATTATTTTCATTGTTTGTAAAATGATAATGAAAATAAGAGGAACACAAATGCACGAAGTTTTTAAGGTGGAAACCCATAAAGGACAAAAACACCTAATGCTTTTCTAATAATTCTTTAATATTTAACTCTAATTTAGAAAATAAAGCTCCAACTTCCTAGAATCTAGAAGCATTCTTCTCTAGATCGCACTGGATAGAAGATCCTATTGGCTCACGTAATTTCAGCGTTGGCAAGAATAAAGCTACGGGGAGAACATTTGAGAAAGAATTTCGGATTCTAGGATCTAGCCTCACAGATCGAGAGGAGGGATCTCTCTTATAAATGCAAATATTGATTTATATTTAGGGCTTTTGGGTATGATATTAGGCTAGTTATTTAGAACGAAGGTTTTTGTTTGTTTTGGATGGTTGAGCATGATTTTAGTTGAGTGGAAAGTTCTAAAATGAAAGGTTTCCAAGGGGTGAAGGTGTAAAAAAATCGAACAAGATTTGGCTGATATGATAGATATAGGAGTGGTTTTTAAGTCCATTGGGCTATGGGTCATAAAGGGGTTGAAAATTTGTGAAACAATTTCAAGAGTGGTCAAGGGGCAAGTCATCTATATCAAAAGATCTTTTAGATTCAATGATGAAATGGGACATTAAGAGTGTTGAAAAGGTGGAAAAAGACAATAAATTCAACTAGGTTATCAATCTTTCCAAACAAGAAAAGCCTTTTAAGAAAGCATTTTAAAACCAACCAAAGGACGGGGCTAACCATAAGAATTCTTTAATGACGTGTATTGAAGCTAACTTATCGGACAAACAATCCGGTAATCCACATAATTACTTTGAGAGGATGAAAACATATAAAAGCAATGTGCAACCTAAGATCAAGTAAGATGCCTTAAATCTAAACATGCTTTGAGCGTACTCTTGAGAAAATTTGAGAACAACCTTTGGAAAAGACAGAAGATAGGGCAAACCATAAACTTTTTCTAGTCGGCTCTATAGCACCTTCAATGAAAATATCATTCAATAACTTCTTTTCAAGCTTTGCACATCAAGACGGGGGCAAACCAACATTCATGTTTTAGCAAGTTATTCCTAAATACACAACGGGGAGGAAAACATAGAGATAAAGCTTATCGGTGAGAATAAGATACTTAAACTTGATAAATCCTAGCTCTATATTTATTCTTTGTCGGAGAAAAAGTGAACAAAATGGAATACATGAAAGGAAAACGACATTTCTGGTAGAAGTACTTCACAAATGACATAATTGCGAGGATCCAAAAACCGCTTTTATATTGATGTCAATCGAGTTACAAACTTCATGTCGAGTGTTTTAGTACAACAATCATCTTCTCTTCTCGGCCCCCAACTTCTTTGATCACAAACGAGCTTAGGGAGCCTCTAAAAAGAATTTACATGTGAAAAGTTTAGAACACAAGTATTATATCAAAGTTAGTAATCCAACTACAATGTGCTCGTCAAGAAGATTTTATAAGAAAATGAGGAGGTGGAAGAGTTTCTAGGAGTTCAAGTATCATAGATTCTATAGTTATTGCAATTCTTTGCCTTGAAAACCATGCAGAGCATAAAATTTAAAAATACATTTGATCTATATCTCTATTTCATAACTCTTGTTATGCTTTCAAGGCTTAGTGGATTAAAATTTTTTTACTTCAGGGTGCTTCCTTATCTTCGCAATAACTTCTTTGACGGTTGGAAATTATTTTCTTTGATTCAAAATAATTGTTTAAATTTGTCTTTATACTAATATTTTACGATTGCGGTAATAACTAGGCATTCTTTAATTGCTTTGAGAATACGGGTGTCTTTTTACGGTAGCTAGAGAGGATTCAATTAGCCTATGATGTGTCAATGGAGGCTTCTCGGAAGTGATAGGTCTGATTTTGTTTCTCCAGCTATTTTGTTAATTTGTTTTAATTCATGTATTGGGCTTAATTAGGCCTAATTTACATCTTTTGTTCTTCCATTGTGTTCAATTAGTGGATTAGGCTTTAGATAGTGATTTTAGGCGTAATCCCTCAAAACTATGTTAACAATCTTCAATTCTTCATCTCTTTGCTATGATTTTATCATTTAACACCGATACTCTTTGTTTGATTAATGTCTGTTGTGTTTTATTCTTGTACGGAGGCATTACGAAGGGTTTTATAATTTTGCCAGTGTTCTTGAGGCACTAGTAAATCACGATGTGAAACCACATTAGAGAATGATCCTCCTTATGAATAATGGCACGAGGGATCGTCATCAAGCGCCTTTGATTTTCTTTTTAAAACAATGGAAAAACCATTAAAACTTGCCTGAACAAATGAAATTATAAAAATCTGTGGGGTAAGGTTTAAATTTCTTGAGGAGGTTAGGGCATATCATGACCATTAGATGAAAGTCATCGATGGCGAGGATTGCTCGCTAGGGGTCGGATAAGGAGGCGGTTGGAAAAAATGGTGGTGGAATAAATTAGGGCCATTGATGCGAATTGATCAATGGTCGAGATCGATCGAAGATTATATAATGTAGAGGGGGAAACATTATAGCGAAATGGAATAAATTGAAATGAAAAGGGGAAAAAAATTTGGCGGAGACGAAATGGGTTTGATAGAATTTGGGGTTTCGAAAAATTTGGGCTGTTGGATTAGATCAACCAGCAAGGAGATCAACGACAAAGATTCATTGTAAGGCGGGGTGCTGGAGGATGGGTGGAGAGCGATGAACTAAATGGTGATACTAAGCGGGATCATTAGATCTCGGAGATCAACGACGTAGGTTTATTATAATAAAATGTAATTGAAATGAGAAAGGTGGTTTCGGCCATAAGAAGCCAGCAGTTGTGTGTGGCAAAGAGATTTTGATTTCTCTAAAAAGCGCAATATAGGTCTCCGACCGACTGTGTACTTTAGAAACCGCCGATATTGTGTAAATTTTAGGATTGCTTGTCGGACTTAGAATTACGCGATATGGAGTCTTGGTCGTTGGATCAAAGGAGGGAGAGATCCAACGGTGGATATGAGAGCACGAAAAGACCAAGATGCGTGGATGGAAAATAGTTGGGAAAGCCAATTAGGTTTTTGATGCGGGCCGTCGGATTGTCGGAATGGGTGGTGAGTTGATCAATGGGGAAGGTAGGTCCCGAATGAGCTAGGCCCTGCGGGTCGACTATGGTGGCAGCATAGGATCAAAAAGATTAACATCTTGATTTAATCTTGGGGTTAATGAGAAATAAAATATGAGGGAAGGGTCGGGCGGAGATCGGGTGATTATGGACGGGTCGTCTGGGAATCGATAGTGGATATTCACCGAAATAACTTTACACGAGTGGGTTTAGCTATAACAAAGGGGGTCAAGGTTTGATGGACCGTTGGATCGGTGAAATGAACGGCCCGGATGCGATCGCGGGGGTGGGTAATCGGCCGAAGGAGAGAGGAAGGCGCAAAGAAAATTTGCGATGGGATTACGTACGGACCATTAGATCTTTAGAGATATCGATAGTCGGGAATGAATGCGACGGGTTTTTAAAGTCATAGGTGATTAATGCAGGTCGTTGGTTCTTGTGGATTCAATGGTCAGTTGAATCTAAGTTTTGCAATCGGAGGAGGAAAAAGATGTGCACAAAGGATTTTTTCGATGTGATTGAATCGAGTTGTCGATCTTAGAACTAAATCGGCTTGATGGAGATTAAGTTATGAATCCAAAAGGTGAACGTACGAGGCTTTGGGGCCAGGCAATGGGGACCGTCGGATACGGACTTGATAGAGCGGATCAACGGTCGGATTCAATGCGTTGGAGTCTCTAGTTGGGGAGAAAGAACAAAGGGTAATTTAAAAACTTGCGATTAGGGATGGATCGTTGATCGATTTAGATCAACGAACAGTTTTCATGAAACATTTGAACTATCGAGTTTATACAAAACATAGGAAAGTCGGTTTTTAATAAGATACAAAGGAAAATTAAGTTTCGGGAAGGGTTTTTATATACAAAGGGCTTAATCGCAATCGAAAATTTAAAGGAAAAAGGTAACGGAAGGAAGGTAGCTTAGATTGTGATTTGTGTGGAAAGGGGCTTAGCGTGGGTTATGGCTCTAGTTTAATGTGGATAAAGGATTTGGGGTTTAACAAAGTGGCTTAAAGACCTTAGTGTGAAAAAGGCCGGTTTATGATTTTGGGGGAGTTTTCAAAGGATTTTAGAGTTTCGATAAGGTTTAAAAAAGGAGTTTTAAACCTTATAAAATGGAGCTGACGAAGGGATGGAAAGGAATTGATGGAAAATAGAGAATTTCATGAGGAAAAAAGGGAAAAAAATGGAGGTTAATTCTAAGAGAAAGGAGGGAGTAAAATAAAGGGAAAATGAGTTTTATGGCTTGATCTTTTTCTTCGAAGGAAACAATGGGTACGGGATTACAACGAAACAACGGTGAATTAATTCAAGGATAAGTTATCTTCATAAGACTTGAGAACTAACAATTTTGGCATAAAAATTGTTTTGCTTGGACGTAAGATGATTTAGCCACCATTTGATATAACAAATTTATAGATGGCTAACGGTGGCTCACGTAGGATGGAACCTTCTTGAAGGTGTCAACAACTTCGGACTTGTATTATTCTGCGGAGCTAATCAATGCCTCATCCATTGGTGCACCAAATTTCCTAACTTTTTTGGCCTTCTTTTGCTCTAAAGTTAGCGATACATGAAAAACAATTGAACACTAACGAACAAGATTTCTACCCAATCACGATCTAACATTTTTTCTTCTTTAAGTGCATTTCGATTGGCAAACTCTATTACAAACATTTTATTCTTTAAAACATCGCTTGATCTAATTCTACTTCTTATTTCTCCATGAACTCGGATTAAGCGAGTTGACTTGATAAGCTTCTCTACCTAACTACTATACGGTAGGACTTCACTTTGTCTAACCGATTCTTGTTTTATAATTTCTAAAACGGGGAAATTTAAACGAACAGTCGGATTGAACAATTAACTTGTTGTTGATATATAGCATAAAGACACACATAGATTATTATTTGCGGGGGAAAAATAAATCAAAATGGTGAAGACTTAAGATCTAAAAGTTTTAAGAACATCCAGCTACTCTTTTCTTATTTCAGTTTTAGGCTTGTTTGGGAGTTTTTTTCGTTGTTATATTGTTCAGTTTTGAGCTTATTAGAACCAATTTACTTACTGTCTTTGACACAAGATTTAACTAAGATTAGAGTCATTCTTCTTTTGGAAACTCACGGGTTGATTTTTAGCTTTGTTTGAACCTTTATTTTTCTATCTTATTCTACCCTGGCCTGATAATCAGGACTAGCGGTTTGGAAAGTATAATTCACTAACCTATCTGATAAATTTAAAGCGATTAGTCATGATTAAATTTTGTATGACTAACTAGGAGTGTGTTTTTTTTAGGCGTGGCATTTGTGCTTGCACACTTTCATATTTTTGTTTCTCTTTTTTTGGTATGGGGTTGTACCTTTATTGTTTTTACAAGAGTTTGCCTTCTTTTATCTTTCTATTTTTTTTGTATTTTTTCATTTTCTAACTTTGAATACAATGATGAGTATGATATTCACAATGAGAAAAAATAAAAAAGGCTTCAAACGATATGGTCGAGAAAAGTAATGTTTGAGCATCACCATTGACATGACCCCCAAACGGTTGACTCCATTCAATTCTGCAAGAAATAAGCATTTATTCTTTAGTAGTATCATGAATGAAGTTAAGGGCCAAGCCATAAATTATCAAATTTTGCATTCTTGCCCTTATCTTCTCTCCTTGAATCCCACTTTAAAACCTTGTCACAATGTTAAAATTACGGCTTTTGTCCTTCTCTCAAAAATCTTCTTGATGTTCTTTTGCTTTTGTAATGCTTTCTGTTGTAGACCTCCTCTCTTGTTTGTTGAAGATATATAGTCTCATTAATCCTTTTGATCATGTCATTGTCCTTATTTGTACCTCTTGGATCGGCTTCATGACTAGTACACTTGGGGTGGTTGGAAAAATAACAAACTGTTCCATACACAAAGGTGGTAGGGTGACATTCCAATAGATTTATTAAGTGTTAATCTGATAAATATTATGGTGCATGTAATAGCTTTGTGTGCCAAGACTTCTTGTTTTCCTCCGAAACTCCTTGATTATGTTCACCAAACTTTTGTTTTGAGGATTCACTATTACGTACAGCGGGGTAATAATCGGTGAATGGCACGTGTAATTTGATATTTGTGACGAAATTCAACCACTTTTGGATCCAAATGTAGCAACATTATCGATGATAGATAACTACAGAACTGACCAAATCTAGAGAGGATATGGTTTTCAATGAATTTTTATGATGACGAGTCATTGGCTTTCTAGAAGGGATTGGCTTTTATCCATTTGGTAAAGTAGTCCATTGCGGTGATCCATCTATGTTGGGCGGATGAAGGTGGATGGATTTCTCTTATGAAGTCTGACCCCCTTTGTTAAGGAGCTCACTTCGGTGATTGGATGTAAAGGTAAGGGAAACATTTTCTTTTGCCTTCAAAGAGTTGACATTTATGACAAGCAATTCTATCATCTTATGTACATATTGAAAGAGGGTGGGCCAAAAGTAACCGGCTCTAAGGATTTTTTTGGCATTTTTCTTCCAATAGAGGTGCCCTCCACATTATCCTTCATGGAATTCATGCTTGATTTTCTCTTCATCATATCGGGAAAACATTTACAAGCAATAATACACTTGCATTTTTTCAATATATAAATTAATCTACAATGTAGTAATTTATAGCTTTTAACTTTAAAAACCTTACTTTGTTTTAGAATAAAATAGGAGGTGTATTCAAATTGAGAAAAACATATAAAATATCGACGCATACGAAGAGGAATTCATAAAATGGTCTTCAACAATGGGAGTTGAAAATTCCTCTTGTTCATCTAATACATTTATCATATTTATATCAAGAGTTTCAAAATTAGATTCGGCCATTAATCTTGTAGTCCTTGGCCTTTAATGAGTTTAGTGGGCTTTATTTCTAAATCATATTCAAGTATCACGACTATCACTTTCCTCTCTTACCATACGGGTCTATTGATAGGAGGAAATTATATTTCACAACTGAATTGGGCATGAATGTAATTATATGGGAGTGTAGAATATAAACTTTGAAGTATTTAAGGCTTTGACTAAGGCTTGATCCTTTTTTTCCATGATGTTGTACTTAGGAGATTGCATCTCTCAATGCCTTACTAAGAGATACGAGTGTTTTATCTTATACAGTTTTTCTGCAATAGGGACAACAACCACTATATGTTTTGATGCAAATGAAAAAATGAAAAAATCTCTTGAAAAATCGGGACTTATGAGAGCGGGTGTCTTGGTTAATTCTTATTTGACGGAGTTCAAATGATTTCTTTGCTTCTAAGGTCCATTTAACTTCTTGTTCATTTTTCGGCATGTTTGTGATGTTTCTAAGGAGTTCAGCTAAGTTGGGTATGAACCTTCTCAGAAATTAATCTTTCAATGAAAGATTGAAGTTCCTTGATGTTTCTAGGATGGTGATTTTAAAATATCCTCAATCCTTTTTGGGTCTATCTTTATCCCTCTTACGATATGGTGTGTCCAAGTAGTTTACCTTCTTGGAGACCAAACATGGTTTTCTTGAAGTTTAAGGATAACCCCATACTTTCTATACGGAAGATTTTTCTCAAGTGTTGTAGGTGCTCTTCATACGTTTTGGAAAACACGGTGATATCATCAAACTAAATAATGATGAAGTAGCCCAATTCTTTTTGAGAGTGCAATGTCCATGGTTCTACGGAATGTAGAACCAACATTAAAACAAAGGGAATTTTTACATATAGGAAAGTGCCCCAAGGTGTAGTAAAATCTGTCTTTAATTGATCATCGGGATGTACTAAAATCTGATTGTATCTTGAGAAGCCATCTAGCGAAGAAATTCTTTTAGAACCAACTACTTTGTAAAATATGATCCATTGTGGGTAAATGGTAGTTATCCTTCAATGAGGCTTTGTTTAAGTTTCTAAAGTCAATACAAAGCCTAATATCTCCTATTTTCTTCTAACTAACCTTAAATTAGACACCCATTCGGAATATCTAGCCAGGGACAATAATACCATCTTCATACATTTTCTTGATTTCACCTTCTCAACCAAAGGTAAGCGAACGGGGTTTGATACACGCCGGTTTCTGTTTAAATGGTTTTTGGTTTTCCTTGAGAGGTATCTTGTCTTGAATTATTTTAGTGTCATAGGATTCCAGTCCTCATAACTCTATGCGAAAACATCAAAAAACTCTTTAAACAACTCTATGTATTTCATTTTGATGTGAGGCTGGTAAAGTTTTAGACGAGTTTGATCATCTTTGGTTTTGGTTGACTACCTATATTACACTTTTCAACCTCGGTTTTCAATAGGCTCCGACTTTGGTTTCTTAAGCCACATCATTGAAATCAAACAACTCTTATAAAGGGACGAGACCTTTTGGCAAACTTTGTGTGTTAGATTGCAACATTTCTAAAGTCTTATTTTTCCTAAATTTGCACTAATTTATGTGAGTATTTTCAAGCTTATTAGCTAACAGTTTTATCTCGGCAATCTATGGAGACTTTACTTCTTCATCAAGTAGATTTTCTTTAAAATTAAGGACATTGATCTTCATAATGAATCCACAGACTTGGTAGTTCAAACTCATTTACGGGTAGCAGGAAGTCTTCTATTTGTTTCTCCCCATCAAACACTTGCCAATATTTCTCATTGCACAGGATAAATGCAAATTCGAATTTAATTTGGGTGGTGCATTGTTTGGTTTGAAAAGGTGTCAAACATGTTCGAGAAGCAAAGCTGGGCGGGGGCAAGGATATTTCGTCTTGGGACAAAAACCAAGTTGGGATTCCTCAAAAGTTTTTCAACAAATCATGACATCGTTCCTATGGCTCTAAGTGGAGTGTTTGGCACTATATTCCCCCATTCACTTGCCTAACTATTAACTCTAAATCCCCATGGACTTTTATCCTTTTGGCTCCTAATTTATTCAATAAGTGTAAGCCTAAAAGGTAGGGATTCATGCTCGGCTATATTTATTTGAACATTGAAAATTTAATACGTAGGAATTACCTTCGGTGTGATTTATTTTCGGTGTTATGGATCCAAATGCATGCACCTACATTTCTCTTGATGCAAGACCCATCAAAGTTCATACTACAAAGAGGAGTAGCTTGGATTACTACTTTGACTATTATCCTCTTCATCTAGTGTGCTTTGATTTGTTCTTGAAGATCAACTTACTTTGTACAGTTGTTTTAATTCTCGAGTTTTTCATTCTGCGTTGAGGACTTCTTTCTTAGACTCTCAAGGTTGAGAAGCAATGGATGAGCTGATTTTTGGCTCTAGACACAGTGTTTGTTTCTTTGTAGTTTTCTGATTTAGCAAAGCTTGTTTTGTACTTATGTCTTGTCTTCTCTTTCTCTCTCTATGCCATTAATTTAGCTAAGGTGCCTTGCCAAATGTTTCATCATTGAAAAGGATAAATAGATTAAGAGACTTATTAATATACAAGAATGAAGGAGAGTTTTGTGTTCTCTCTTGGCTAGTAGCCATGTATTGCATATGAGACTCCCTATAAAGTCTTCTGTTTGATTAAAAAACGAGGGATATTAGCATATGTCATATCCATTTGCATATTCCCTTGTAACAGCCCCCCCCAAGATCTTGATAACAACATACCATACTTTGGGGATACATCAGCCACTAAATATCCATTACTAAACACTTAAAAATTTGGGTGTGCTAGTTTACACGGACGTCTTTGATTAAGCCTAAGCATTTCCTCTAGTTGAGTCAAGGTAAAGATATTTATGGTCTAGTAGATTTCAAGGCCTAGGCTCCCTCGTATAGCTTTGGGGCTAAGTTATGAGAGGCCCTGAATCATGCATAACGTTGTGTGTAAATTTTGTCATGAATCTTTAAACTAACATAAAAAAGGCCGGGTCCTTCTGATATCTACCCTCAATATTAGGACCAAATATGAGCTCTGGTTGGTCGTCATTAAGATCAGAGAGTATCATTATTCTATTCCTATGTTAAAAGCCTTCAAAATTTGTGATCTATATACATTTTTGGTGGCTAATTCAGTAAGAGAACAAAGATTTTTATCTTGGAAATTTATTTCTCAAACTAAAAGCTGACTAACTTTTTTACAATGTTTGTCTCGGCTTTGTTAACCACCATTTATCGGGAAGATCAGCTGATTTCTATTTACATTGGTTAAAATTGTTTTAACGGGAGCACTAGCTAATGTGCTAATGCTGCTAAGATCTGCACTCTATTTCTTGTTAATTTGGTGTCTTTTCTTTGTTTTTATTAGAATTTCCGGCCACTATTTTTGTCTTTACATTTGAAAATGTTGGGTTTTATTTACACTTTGGCTATTTTTTGTGCAAATTTGTCGAGAGGTTTTAGTTTTGCGAGTTTTCTTGATTCTTTTGAATCCTAAGGTCATATTCTTTTGGAGTTTCTATGATGATGTTTTCTATCTCTTGATAATAATATTCATCCTGTGGCCTTTTATTATCATAGGGTGTGTAAAGACCTTGTTTTCTATTGTAATGAACTTGAGTATTTGTCTACTCCCAACATGTTTATGTCATCTTCCTCTGTTTTCTCTATTGTTTCTTCAACCTCACTTACATATTTTTGATGAAAAAGGAGGTGTAATCTGTAGATCATCCTCCCTTGGTCTATTTGCCAGAAATTTTGGTTTCTCCTAAAATTTTGATTTTGATTTTGATTTTTGTTTTGAGAGGCGATTGGTTTTGAGTAGCTTGAGCTCTCTCAAGTATGCTCATCTTTTTTCATCATTTCCTCCATCATTCTTTCCATCTTAGAGCTATGTGGAAGGTGTAGACTCTTCCCCTAGGGATACTTTCTTCTCGTTTCTCATTCTATCTCTTTTCTCCATTAGATTAACTTCCATTTCAGGCTCCTTTACGCATATCCTCCAGAGTCGGAGGATATCTTTCTCTGATAAACCATTTCGGGGGATCAAATCATTCCCGGGAATTTGTTGGGGCCGAACCTTGTGGAGGTTTTAATTACGGGGTAAAGCATTATACACACTATTGAATCTAGTGGAATAGCTTGAAAACTCTCCAGAGTGTTTCTTTTAAGGATGTTATAATGCGAAAGTATGCAGAGGGTTTTTCTTTGCTTCCCCACTTGTTTAGGAATAACTAATGGAGGGATTTAAGAGCATTGATACTATTAGGGGTTAAGCCTTTGAACCATTTTGCCTTCCCCCAAACTACAGAAAAAATAATCTTAGTTTGATAGTTTCATCATCAATTTCATTTGTCAAAGTAGTCATTCATCTTATCCACATGTTCGACGGTGGTAACTGCCTTGCATCATACCTGTGTTATCTTGGAGTGATAGTCCTGGCAGAATTGAAAAGGGTAAAGGAAGGACGATGGGGGCATACCATGTTGCCATGATAGGAGTTGGAGGTGGATTTACAAGGGGTGGATTAACAAGAGGGAAAGTGGGCTGAAGTGGAGTGTTTTGGAAAATGGGTGTATGGGTAGTAGAAGTGGATGGACCAGCAAAGAGAGATTGTTGAGCTCATATTGGATGAGAGAAACCAAAATTGTCTGAAGGAAATGTAAATCGGTGGTGTAGTTTCTCTACTACAAGAATGTTTCACTTCTATCTGAGACGAAAGTGAAGACTGAATCTATCGATTTATATCATCAAGTGACCTAGTTCTAAATGGATTTCTTAAGTCAACTTGTGATTCTTGTAGAGCTGCAAGGTTTTCGAGACGAACTAATTTGTATGGGGTGATCTAAAAAATAATTGAAGATTTAGCCTCGAGACTTCCTAAGGATTCTTTTTAGGATTATCAACTATCCTAGGGGAATTTGGGTGGAGTAGGCTCTAGTATGAATATTTCTAGGAGCCACTATCTTGTGTTTTTCGAGACAACTAAACAAGAAAATTCTAACCAAATATGACAATATTTAAGAGGCTAAATGATCTTTTGAACAACAAAAATTTAATCCTAAAGTCCTCTAAGCGAGTTTTATATGATGTTATGATGATAATGGGTCTTGATGGAGCCTTAAGTTACGGTAGGATTGTGGAGTCACCGGTGGAAATTTTAGCTCTTTTGAAGTCCTAAAATGATTTATAGTCCACCACCATGTTTATTTGAATACCCAATCTTCAGAAATATTTTTTGGGTTTCTGAGTTTTTTAGAGTCCTATAGGTTCTAAGAGTGTCCCTAATCTATTTCAACACTTAGCTACGGTATTGAGACAAAGAAAGTTTACTCTTATGGCTAAGCTAGCTGATTCCTTCAAGGTTTTATAAGCTCTCATGAGAATCCTAACGTTTCCTTAGTTTTTCCTTGATTCAAATAAGTTCTATCATGATTACCATTTGCTTGGTAGTGCTTGAAGAGGGCTGTACTTGTACTCAAGGTGTTTTATGAAGTCTCAAGGGTACCTAAGATGAAATTTGACTCGATCCCCGGTGGTAGCTAGAAATGTTATGCACAGTGACTCAACGGGATAATATACCAAATGTTCTTGAATCGAGTGTTTTTCTGAGGTCCTTAAGAATGCATGATCTTAATTTCTCGAAATCACGGCGGAGTCACCTGATGTTCGCTCACAGCAATTTCAGCCCAGTTGGCAAGACTAAGGGATTTGCGGGGAGAAAAGTTTGAACCACTTTTGATTCTAGGATCTAGCCCTCTGAATCTCTGAGAGGGATCTCTCTTATAAGTGAAAAATATTGATTTATATTTAAGGCTTTTGGGTATGATATTAGGCTAGTTATTAAGAACGAAATTTTTTGTATATTTTGGATGGTTGAGCATGATTTTTAGTTAGTGGAAAGTTCTTGAATGAAATAATTTCAAGAGGTGAAGATTGTAAATGATAAAACACTATTTGGGTGATAGGATAGATATGAAACTAGTTTTTAGTCCATTGGGCTATGGAGTCATAAAAGGGTTTAATTGTGCAGCAATTTCAAGAGTGGTCCAAGGGGGCAAGTCATCTATATCAAAATATCTTTAGATTAAAAGATGAAATGGGACATTAAGAGTGTTGAAAAGGTGGAAAAGAAGACAATAATTTCAACTAGGATTTATCAATATTTCCAAACAAGGAAAGCATTTAAGCAAGCATTTAAAACCAGCAAAGGATAGAAGCTAACCATAAACTTCTTTGGATAAGCTTGTATTGAAGCTAACTTATCGGACAAAAGAATCCGGTAATCCACATAATTACTTTCGGAAGGGATGAAAACGGATAAGAAAACAAAGTGCAACCTAAGATCAAGTAAGATAATTTTAAATCTAAACTGATTTCAACATACTCTTGGGGAAACTTTTCAGAACAACCTTTGGAAAAAGAACTAGAAGACGGGGAAAACCATAAACTTTCTTGTAATTGACTCTACTTGCTTATATAATGAAAATTCATTCAAGAACTTCCTTTCAAGCTTTTCACATCAAGACGAGGGCAAACCAACATTCCTTGAAAATGTTTACACTTAACTTAAGCTATTCTTAAATACACAATAAGAAGGAAAACATAGAGATAAAGCTTATAAGTGAGAATAGGGTACTTTTGATAGTAAATCCTAACTCTATATTTGCTATTCTTTGAGAGAAAAGTGAACAAAATGGAATACATGAAAAGGAAAACAATAACACGATGAGAAGTACTTACGATCACATAGACCGGGATCCCAAAAGCGAGATTTTTATATTGATGTCGATCCGACAAACTTCATGTCCGGTGTTTGGTACAACAATCCCATCTTCTCTTCTTAGCCTAACTTCTTTGATCACAAACGAGGAGCTTAAGGCCTCTAAAAAAATATTTACATGTAGAAAGTTTCAAACAAAAGTATTATATCAAAGTTCGGCAACCAACCCTTTAGAATGTGCTCCTCGAGCGGATTTTATAAGAAAATGAGGAGGTGGAAGAGTTTCTAGGGTTGAAATATCATAATTCTACAATTAATGCAATTCTCTACCTTGAAAACCTTGCAAGGCATAAGGCGAATACATTCGATCTATATCTTTGTTTCATAACTCTAAATACACTTTGAGGCTTAGTGGATTAAATTTTACCGGCCCCGAGGCGCTGTTATCTTTGCAATAACTTCTACGATAGTTTTTGAAATTAGTTTCTTTGATTCGAAATAACTATTCAGGCATTTGTCTTTATACTAATAATATTATGTTGTTAATAACTAGGCCTTATTTGATTTCTTTGAGGCTACGGGTGTCTTTCTTGCGAAATTTGGAGAGGATTCAATTAGCCTTTTGATGTGTGAGTGGAGGATTCTCGGAGTGATATATATGATTGTTCTTCCTTAAAACAACTTTGTTAATTTGTTTTAATTCGTGATTAGAGCTTAATTATGCTAATTTCTATCTTATGTTCTTCTTGTGCTCAATTGAGTGGATTAGGCTTTAGATAGTCAATTTTAGGCTCAATCCCTCAAAAACTGTTAACAATCTTCAATTCTTCATCTCTGTTGTGATTTTATCCTTTAACAGCGATACTCTTTGTTTGATTAATGTACATTTGTGTTTTACGACTCTTTGCGCAAGCGTTACGGAGGATTTTATAATGTCGCGGTGTTCATGAGGCATTGGTAAATCACGATGTGAAACTACTGCAAAATGATCCTCGTTATGAATAATGGCACGAGGGATCGTCATCCCCGACCTTTGATTTTCTTTTAAAAACAATGGAAAAACCATTAAAACTTTTTTGCACAAAAAAATGAAATTATAAAAAATCTGCGGGGTAAGGTTTAAGGCACTTGAGGTAGGGGCGAGATCATGACTTTTAGATGAAAGTTATCAATGGTGAGGATTTATCCTGAGATGAGATGGGAGAATTGGTTGGAAAAATGGTGGTGGAATTAAGTCCAAGCCGTTGGTCGAATTGATTAATGGTCGAGACCGATCGGGATTATATAATGTAGATGGGGCAACATTATATTGAAATGGAAGAAATTGAAATGAAAAGGGGAAAAAAACATTTAGGCGGAGACGAAATGGGTTTGAATGAAATTTGGGGTTCTGGCGGAACATTACGGGCCGTTGGATTAGATCGGCCGGCAGAGATCAAGGGTGGAGATTCATTTATGAAGTCCTTTGGAGGATGGGTGGAGGGCGATGAACTAAATGGCGATATTAAAGCGCAACGTCGATCTGAAGGTCGAGCGGAGGTTTAATGCTGTAAGAAAAATGTAATGGAAATGAGAAAAGGTGGTTTCATCGATAAAAACCATTGGTCACGGAAAAAAAGGCGGTTTATAATTTCTCTAAAAAAATGCGATATGGGTCCTCACGCTGCGACATGTGTACTTTAGAAAGCAGCCTATAACAACGTAAATTTTAGGATTTAACTATTTAGGACTCGGAAATTACGCGATATGGAGTCTTGGCCATTGGATGAGGAGGTCTAACGGTGGAGATGAAGACATGAAAATACAAGGTAGCGGTGGAAAGCGGTAGGCAGAGGTGGTTTTGATGCAGTAGTAATAGTGAGATGAGTAGGTAGGATTGATGATGAGGAAGAAGCGAGGTCCCAAATGAGTTAGACCTACTAGGTTGAATGGACGTAGGATCAAAAATATTCTCAGAAGCTGAGATTTGTCTTGGGGTTGTCGAAATAGAATGAGCGAGGGGTCGGGTGGAGATGGGTGGTGTGGACCACATTGATGTAGAATCATGGTGGATCTTCTACGAACTTTACACGGTGGGTTATGTTATAACAAGGGGGTCGGGGACTGATGCCGGATCATTGGATGGTTAAATGGGCGGCCCAGATGCGATCACTTGGGTGGTGTCGATAATGAACGAGAGACGAATGGTGCAAAAAAAATTTATGACGACGTGATTATGCATGGACCATTAGATCTTGGGGAGTTGACGTTAGGAATGGGCTCCAATGGGTTTGCAGCAGGAAGTCGAGAGGTTGGGTGTCTGGGCACATGAGTTCACCAGTAGTTAAAACGGTCAGGATTGAATCATAGGTGCAATCGGAGGAGGAAAAAATGGTAACAAGGATTTTTAGATGCGATTGAATTGGAGCACGTCGATCTTAGAACTAAATGACATTGGAGATTAAGTTATGAATACCAAAGGCTTACATGGGCTTTGGAATGAGTGATGGGGCTATAAACATGGGACTTGGTAGAGCGGATCAATGGTCGGGATTTAATCGTTGGGTCTCATCGATGGGGGAGAAAGAACAAAGGGTAATTTAAAACTTGCGATTAGGGATGGATCGTTGATCGGTTTAGATCAATGGTGATTTTAGCGAAAAATTTGAACTATCGGGTTTATAAAAAACATAGGAAAGTTAGAAAGTTTTTAATAGACTAGAAAGAATTAAGTTTAGAAGGTTTTTATATACAAAGGCTTAAATACGCAATCGGAATTTTGAAAAAAATTAACAGAAGAATGAAAACCCCGATTGTGATTTGTGTGAAAAGGGGCTTAGCTGGGTTATGACTCCGATTATCTGAGATAAAAAGGAGGCTGAGGTTTAGGCTAAAGAGATTAAAGGCCTTAGTGCAAAAAAGACGATTTTTTATGATTTTTTTGAATGTTTTCAAAGGATTTTTGAGAGTTAGATAAGGATTAAAGAGTTTTAAACTATAAAATGGAATTTGTGAAGGGAAGGAAAGGAAATGAGGGAAAAATAGAGAATTTCATCAAGAAAAAAGGGGGAAAAAATGGAGGTTAATTCGAGAGAAAGGGAGGGGTAAAATAAGGAAAATGAGTTTTATGGCTTAAATTATTTTTTAACCCGGAAAGGAAAGCTGATTTTTCGGGATTACAGAGAAGCAGCAATGGAGATTAATTTAAAAGGATAAGTTATCTTCATAAGACTTCAAGAACTAACAATTTTGGCATAAAAATTATTTCTTGAAGGCATAAAAAATGATTTAGCCACCATTTGATATAACAAATTTATAGGTGGCTAACGGCTCAATGCACGAGATTCTTCGTGTCAAGCTGAATGGATGCCCCAACATGATGAGCTACAACTCACCCTAGCACCACCTACCACCCTATAGAAGAATAAAAAGAAGAATGGACTCTCGTACCCGGGAAAATGGTCCACTTTATAATGATATAGAATGATGTAGAAGAATAAGATATACTAGACCATAGCTCCAACTTTGAAACAACCACCTAATTATTGTGGAACCTCTTAACATTGCCTCTTCTTCTTGGTAGATAGACACTAGTACTATTTACAATGACTTAGTGAAGATACCTTTACAATGATTGTATGCAGTCTTGCCCACTTGAAGACTTCATATGATGAAATTCTTATTTCTTGTTATGCAACAGTTCTTCATTCTTGTCATACTACCCTCTACGCCTTGCTTTGCTTTTCTATACAGTAGAAATTGGGTGTACAGCCTTGACAATACATGAGTCTAGCTTTTTTCTTGCCTTCTAGGACCTCGATATTGAATGCAGTATATCTCTGTTATTGAGATCCTCAATATGGGATTTTTGGAACCCTATAGTATTCCTCAAGTCATATTTCCCATTTGTAGATTCGACACAATTTGGATTTTTCAAGAGAAGTTATACCAGTCTCTCTCTGTTACCCCTAATTATGGACTATTTCGGCGAGTGCAATTGTACGGCTTGCCACGTGTCACTTTTTCTTCATTCGACTCTTGAAATTGATAGAGAAAAGACTAATGTTGTGCACTATCTGCATTTCTGGGAGATTCTAATCAGGTACTGGGAAGAGAGTTATGACGATTTTACCAAGGTCACCTCTTTGAGATGAATTTCAAGAACTGCAAAAGCCCTAACCTCCACGGATCCTTATCTCAAAGCGTGGCCCTTACGTCGAAATTTCTGACGACTTCCTGGGGATTTTGAAACTTTTCCTCATAAAAAAATTCAGCTTCTAAAGCTTCATATAAAAAAGTTAGGCGAAAATTCACGATGACATGTTTTAGATGGTGAAATCCCGCTGCATAAGGAGGAAGCAAAGATACAGACCCATATAAATGCTTAAAATTGAGAGAGCTTCAACACAAAATGAATATAGGGAGGATTTAGACTTAAAAAATATTCATTGTGACTTTCAATGGCCGCCTTTGACCATGAGAGTTTTAAGCCCTGCTTGGGGGTGGCCAGGACATAAATATCTCTCAAGCAGCTGAAGAGTGCATGGCCTTTATATCAGCCAACAGCGCTTTATAATATAAAGTGCCAGGACTGAAAATCTCCTCTGTAGTTTTTATTAAATGAGCTAAAACCATGGTATGGAGGTAGTCTGATGTACATTAAGCTCCCCGTCCGTTCCTTGTTGAATTCCCTCTCAGCTTGGCATTTATGTAAATTGTGATCTTCATTCCTCATATGCAAGGGATTTAAACCATGCAACAGTCATCGTGGGAGACCTTTTTCGTCTAAAAATTTTTCTGAACTCAAGCTGAAATTTTTATGAAATGGCTACTAAATCTGAAATCTATAAAATTTTAAGATCAATGCAATACTAATATTTGGAGATATGATGCGTGGAAAATCAGAAAGTTGCGACTCTTAAATTAATCTAAAAACGACCTTGACAAATCATCATAACTATCTTTCTCATCACATTGTGATTTTGCCAAAATAGTGGCAGATAGTTCATAGTCGTTAGTTTCGCTCTATCAATTTCAAAACCAATCAGTCAATAGTATTTGTATGCAATATACTCAAATTATATTTACTCAGTCCATATTCAAAATTAATGAATGTGAGCAAATCTCTCTTGAAATCAAATGATCCGGACTATAGAATGCAACATAATAGGCATAAACATAAATACGAGAGATGCGACGGAAATAACACTTCATTTCATTAATATCAGCCCAATTTATGGAGACAGAATGGAAATAAAACTAGCTAAGTATTTGGTAGCTATCTAAAGGAAAGAATGTACGGCGACTAGACCTCTGAGGCTGATTCAAAATGAGGCTCTAGGGCCTATTTATCATTTAGAAACAATGGGAAATCCCTAAACGACCAAAACCCTAACCCTAGGAGATGAAGCGCCAAAAACTATTGAGCCCCGTTTGGGTAAATTGAGGTATTTCAACTTCCTAGGAGGCTATCAGCTTTGGCATACGATCTCCGTTTGACGCGTACCATACCTCGTTAGAAAGATCTATCAGATACAATTTGGAATGAGAAACATCGGTCCATGGACCCATGTTGCTCTACGTTTTAAAAATTTCGTTTAGGGCCATGAAAGCGGCTTAGGAAGTTTAGGACCCGAAAAGCACTAATAATATTAGCTGTGCAGTGAAAAAGCTGAAATAGACATGGTGGAGCCCCAAGTGGAATAGGTGGGTGACACCCAATATACCTGGATCATTCCTCCCTCCTTAGGAAGCAGCCGATTGACCATTAAGTTCCTCCATGGAGATGAGGAAATTCTGCTTGAACTTGGTCGGGCAGACCACTTTCTAGCCGTGCGAGGAGTTGGCCGGCTTTGACAGCCCGGTATCGTTTGGATCTTCTGTGGCGAGTGTTCTTGATTTGCATGTCCATGATGCAATGCGGTGGCATGTTCCATGCGGTCTGGATTCTCGGTTGGTGTGAGTTGTTACGCAATGTCGGTGTCCGGTAGAGGTGGGAAGTAAGGACGAAGGTAGGTCGTGAGCGGGTGCGAGGACAGGGAATGGTGGAATATTGGGCTCAAATTCGTGTTCCCCTCGACCGCAGTGGTGTCGGTAGGTATCGGAGTGGGCGAAGCATGGGGTGGGGGTCCGGTGGGCGCTCCTTACTGCAAATTTAGCCATACTTTGTCACCCACTGAAGTTGTGTGGCACCCGGTGTTGATCATGGCGTTGCTTGTACTTGGCATTGGCTCTGTCCAATATATGCGGGCCTGTTGGCGGATGTGTTGAATGCTCGATGAAGCTGCGCTTTGTCAGCCAGTGGGACATGAGGGCCCGGGTGGCTGACATTGCAAATGTGGCTACATCGTGGGACATAGTGGTGGAATCCCAAGCCCACCTGAAAGGGGCTATGGCTGATTGAGCTTGTGGAGGCAGTTATAACTACATGGCACATGGGAAGGCTCCACCGTCCCATGTGCGTGGATGCTTTGAATTGTACATGCATAGGAGATGTGTACAATCATTATGTTGACGACCTCTGTCTGGCCATTTGTTTGGGGATGGAAAGGCATGGACTTGACTTGGTATCCAACATCGACCGAGCTAGACCAAAACGTGCTAAGGAACACATATCTAGTCGATATGATAGATTGTGGGATCCCAAAGTGTACCCACTCATTCAAAGAAGAGTTTAGTAGTGGCTTCTCTTGTATTCTTCTTGCGAGGCCGCCATAATATGCATCTTCGAGAATCTGTCGACGACCACAAAAACACGGTCATTTCTGCTTAGTAGAAGGTAGGCCGAACATGTAATCTGTGGAGTGGGTTACAAGGTCGACTAGGGTAGGACAGAGGGGTATATAGGCACCGCTGATGGTCGGTTTGGCAATGGCACAAGCCGGTGCGAGGGATCTGATGTGCTTATGACATCCTTCCCGAAGGTTGTGTGACCTTACGTAGGATTGCTATTGTTTTCTCGGCAGAAGCCTTCGGCTGACCTGCATTTATGTGTTGTTCCATATCATCTTGGCACGCTCGCTTGAAGGAACACAAAGGTGTCCCATGTGACACATAAAGACACATCTTGGAGTGAAAGTGAGACTTGGTACCCCAGAGTTGCCTTGTGATTTGGCCGAATTACGGGATACTCTCTTAGAGAAAGCGGCCAATAAAAGTCTCGTGCCCACAAAGTTGAGCACGGTGGTGGGCGCCACGATGGTGGTGAGGTAGTACGCAACATGATTGGTGCTACCCTTCACTTATACTTGATGTTCAAATGAAAGCATTTAACGAGATATATTTAGACCACTTCGATGGCGATCATTCTACAACTTCCCTTGTCTGTATGAGCTAAGGGGCTGCCCAGTGTGTGGATGATTGTTTCCTTCCCAAAATGTAATGCTGGCCCCAGGCAATCTTGCTGATAGATGCATTTCTTTGTCATATGTAGGTACTTGCGAATTGTATGGAGACAATGTCTCTTGTGAAATGCCGCTGGATGTCCTGTTGAGTAGGCGCACAATGGCATAGTCGAAGGCATACGTATCGATATCAATGTTTATTCTGAGTCTGGTAAAGTGAGCATTGAGACGTTTGGGCGGTTTTTGAGTTACGTGAGCCTTCTGTTGAGGTTCCGACCAAAATAATTTTGCTCTCGCTCCTCCCTTGGTGACTTGACAAAGGGCCAGTGATGTGAGATAATCCCAACACGAACCTCCGATAGAAATTATGAGACCGAGAAAGCTGAAACTCACATAGTGGTTTAGGTGGCCAATCTATGAATGACTTGGATCTTCATTGGATCCACATGCACCCCCTTTCATCAATAATGTATCAAAGATATTGAACCTGGGTCATGCCAAAAGTGTACTTCTCCAAATTGGCACACAACTTGTGTTGTCGCGGTCATTTGGAGGACTTGTTGGATATTGGTGAAGAGTGCTCTTCCCAGTCTAGGTAAGAAGATCGGAATATCATCCAAGTACACCACTACAAGTAGTTGATGAATGGCCACAAGATGTCATCCATCATCCTCATGAAGGTGAAATGGAGCATTAAATCAACCCGAAAGGCATATTGACCATTCGAAAAAGGCCTTGCTGGCTTTTGAAGGTAAGTCTTCCCACATCGGAAGGGAGGTTCAATTGGGTACTGGTGATACCCAGACTTTTAGGTCGATCTTCTTGAAATATTTTGCACCTTTGAGTTGGTCTAGAAGGCCATCAATCCGTGGATTGGGTACCTATTCCGGATAGTGATCTTGTTCGATTAACGATGGTCGTCTGAGTCTCCGTCCCATCTTATGCCATGCTGTATGGTCGGAGGCTCCACAGACGATGGACGGTAAGTGCGGTACTCTACTATGGCCTCAGACTCTTGCCTCTTGATTTCATCATTCTCTAGAATAGGCCTTGATAGATCGGTCCATTAGGTAGCGGCGCTGCAGAGGTCAGATCAATTGGGTGCTTGACACGATGAGTGAAGGGCTGTGGGTGAGGTGAATGTCCCAGTACTCCTCCACAACCTTATCCATTTGTTTTTGTTGTGCGGAGGAGCCTGTCTGAAGGTCGTGGCCACGGTCTTCTTCTTCCTTGCAGGGGCGGATCATCGGGGAAAACGAATTTCTGGTTTGGGAAATGAGCTTGCGTGTTTGCGGTAACCAAAGAGATAGCGGCCGAGAGGTGGTACCTGCGGTATCTGTACAACTTATTTCCCAAAGTAACAATAACAGCACGCAGGCCGAGACTCATACACGGCATAAGCGCTTCCACAGTATGGTTGTCCTAATAATACCTCCAAACATCAATAGGAGCAACGTCACATAATACCTCATCCGTGAAGGGCTTGATGCTATAGGGGAAGGCGACCTTGCTTGGGGTGACCTTGGGAGATCTCGTCCTTGGTGAAGCCACCAGATGGTGTATGGATGTGGGTGAGCAGCGATCGGCAAGCCCAGCGCTTCCACGGTGTTTGCTGAAATGAGGTTCTTTTGGCTCCCATTGTCAGCAAATGAGCATGCCGGGGAGCCCTTTACCCACATCTGAGTGGAAGAAACTGCTCTTTCCTCCTGCGGATCTTGGCTCCTCCTTTTTGGATCCTTTGTAGTGGCAGAGTGACATTGGGATTCGCATCAATAATGCCATTCCACTTTTATTAGCACACTGGGTCGGGTCCAATTTCGGAAGCATGCATCTGAATCGAAGCCCTCATCTCGGCCAATAGTATTTGCTTGGCAGAGCATACTGTGTTGTGAGTGGAGCTCTTATGGAACTCACACCACTTTCTGTGTGTCCTTCTTTGGCTTTGCGGTGCTGTTCTTTTCTTATGGCTTCGATGATTTGTCTTTAGCCACCATGCCTTGGCTAGGTCTTTATTCTGGTTTGAAGCACCTTTACTTGCTTTTGATTAGCGATCAGTCTCTTCTGCAACGTTGCTGTCAATCTTGGCAACATCTGGGGTATGTGGTACCAAGCGAAAGTGTCAAGGAACTCCATTTCCTCTGAAGTTTGTGCGGGCCATTTCATGATACTTGCTTTGGATGTTTCTCTGAATCTTTGAATGCCCAACTTTGTGTGCGAGGGTATGGAGGCAATTCGTCATCTCATGCACATCTTGATCCCTTTGTTGTCGCGGCGTGGTCCATTGTATGTACTTGTCCTCATGGCTCCCCCACGGGATAGTACGTTCCTTGACGGCGTCTCGAAAAAATTGAAGTTGGTAGGCCAGAAGCAGAGAGGGTTCTATACGGTCCTTGTTCTCCACCGATGTGTTTCCCACCGGTCTATGGCATGAGAGATGGCTTTGAGAGTACAAAAATAATCTTCTCTCGGTGCGAAAAGTCATGAGCAGAAATATCATACCGATTTAACCATCTATCTCTGACATCTGCGTCTATTTCGACCCTCAAATATGGGTACAAAATTGCCTTTTTGCCAAAAGAGGTCGCACACTCCAAAGTGGTTGCTAGATGCGGATGCGCCGCTTGGGTGGGTAGCCGTTGAAGGATATGGCTGGGGTGTCTATCATCACGTTCCTTTGTCTTTCGAGGGCCTCCTCGAAACGTATTTTGATGGGATATCCACCTTCCTCATCTTTATTTTCATTCCCCCATGAATACAATGCAGAGGTTTGGTGATCTTTCAAGGTTCCACCGGATCGAGCCCTAGCTCCTTATACCCGACTTCGTTGAGACATGCAAAGAAGAGTTCGAGAAAAAGCGGTAGCTCTATCACCACTGATGCAGTTTATGCGAGGGAGCATAGCAGAATAAACATATAAACATAAATACGAGATGGTAGAAATAACACTTCATTCTCATTAATAAGAAGCTGAAGGTACATGAATGAATGGAAATAAAACTAGCTAAGTAGTGGTAGCTATCTCACGAGAAGAGATGTGGCGACTCTGGGCCTCTGAATTGAGTTCTGATGAGGCCGGGGGCCTATTTATGTTTAGAAACAATGAAATCCTAAACGACCAAAACCCTAACCCTAAGGAGATGAAACGCCAAAACTAGGCCCCGTTTGGGTAAATTGGTGTTTCACTTCAGAGAGTTGTAACTTTGGCATACGATCTCTTGTTTGACGCATACCATACCTCGTTAGAAGATATATCCGAGGAATAAAAATTTGGAATGAGCAACATTGATCCATGGTTATGTTGCTCTCTTTTTCCCAAAAACGTCGTTTAGGGCCTGAAAACGGCCAGGAAGTTTTAGGACCCGAAAAAGCTGCTAAAAATAGTAAAGCATGTCGAAACTAAAAAACTGGTAAATGGTGGAGCCCCAAGAGTGGAATAGGTGGGACGACCACCAATATCCACTGGATCACCAAATTGGGTCGGACCTATGGAATTGGAAAGACAAGCTTCCGGAGGACTAAATACGGAATTTGAAAATCGGATATTGAGGATCTGAAATAACGGAGACAAACCCAGTTCAATATGCAAAGGTCTAGAAGGCAAGAAAAAAGCTAGATCATGTGTTGTCAAGGGTTGCAAAGGACAGAATTTCTATGGCGAAGAAAGCAAAGGTGTAGCGAGAGGGTAGCATGAAGAGTAGCAATAGATTTTTCAACAGTGGGAAAAGAAGTTCATCATGTGAACTACTGCAAGTGGGCAAACCTTTGCATACAATCATTACAAGTGTATCTTTGTACTAGATACGTGTAAATACATTATTGTAAAAATTGTACTAGTGTCTACATGCGAAGGTTGAATGGCGGCATTGGTAGGTCTAGGATCATCATTAGGTGGTTGTGTCAAAGTTGGAGTTATGGTCTAGTATCTTCTTCTTCTACATCATTTTATATCCATTGTAAAGTGGACCATTCTCCATATTACGGGAGTCCATTCTTCTTTTATTCTTCTATAGGGTGGTAGGGCTGGTGCTAGGGTTGAGTTGTAGCTCATTGGGTGTTGGGGGCATCCATTCGGTTGACTGCGAAGAATCTCGGGCATTGAGGCATCCATCCGGTGGGAGGTACAAGGAGAAGAATGCTTTTAGTTACGGAAGTTGGAGCTTTATTTTCAATTGGAGTTGAATATTAAAGAGGTATTATAAAATGTTAAACGCCATGTTGAAGACCACACATGGTGTATAGAGGAGAATAAAAACACCACACAAGAGACTCAACACAATGAAAGATAAGTGTGAGGCTTTCTTATTTTCCATTATACAAAGATGTACATTTATAGTACAATAGTGTGACTCTTGGTTTCATATTCCAAGGTCACTTGGACTCCATTGTGACTTTTCGCATTCCACACCTGCCCATGTAGGATTAGGTGTTCCAACATCCCCCCTTAATCCGAAGGGGTATGTGTGAGTCCAAGAAAAGAGTTTTAATACAAATTTGCAAAGTATTTCCCGCGGTACTTGAAATTTTGAAAGAATCAACACTGCGAAATGTTGGAAAAAAGAGATGGTTTTAGGATGACCACAAACACTGGAACGCAAAACTTGTTGCAGTTCCCGGAACTCTTCCAAAACTGGCAAGAAGCTGAAAGCTTCTGCTAGAGGAATTGTCCCTCATAAAAAAGGGAGACCTTCAACCTAAGAGAAGGGAGGTCTACTACCTGTGATGGTTTTAGGATTACCAACAACTCTGGAATGCTTTGAAGAATTTCCTGGAACTCAACCAATGCGCGAAGGCTGAAGGGGCTGGCTAGGCTGAAGGCCTGCTAGAGGAAGTGTTCCTCATATATGAAAGGGAGACCTTCGAACTAAAGAGAAGGGAGGTCTACTACGTGGTGGTTTTAGGTTGTCCACCAACCAAAGATGATGGTTTTAGGTTATCCACGATTGAAGGCATGCTCATGGGCATCCGTGTCTCACGCTACATCTCTGCAGATCCGGAATGACGGGTAGCTCAGGCTCGCTTGATCTGTCATCGAAGCTTGTACATGACCACCATTTTCCCCCCTGTCGGGGACAAGGTGAGATGATGGCGAAAACTCAACTGCAAGTTTGCTCAATATGCGTGAACAAGTTCTAACATGTGTCGTAAACATCTTCTTGGCTGTTGATGCCCATTGCCAAGAAGCGATCCATCCAAGATGAATCTTGGTTCTTGCAGGAGGCTTGTGTCTGAAGCATCTGTCTGAAGAATGGGTGTGCCGACCATAGTGCTTGCATGGATGAAGATCAAAACAGTGATCTTTCATATGGCCAACTCGATCACAGTGTTGGCATTTCTCAATCTGTTGTGGAAGTGGAACAGGATCTGGAACAGCTGCAGGTGAACTGTCATACATGAATCCGGCACTCTGAAATTTGATAGGCTTGGTGTAGTCTGGAATATGAAAGGACACATCCTTGTCATATCCAAGACCAGTTTTGTGCTTGTTGTGGACAAGCTCTTCCCAAGGTCTGATGATGGGCTTAGGAAGTGCAGGCTGAGTGGCTGCATCTGCATGTAAATCTGCTCTAGTACAAGGCACTGAATGGGAATCAACTGGAACTTTGCTGACTTGCTGCTGATGGGAGTCTTTCACAATGTTCTGAACAGAAACAGGTTCAGAATGGTGACTCTTTTGCTGAAGTTTGTCTTGTTGAAGCTGAGATTCCAACTGTAAAAACTCAATCTTCTCATGTGCATCTTGTAAACAACTGTGAATTTTACAAAGAGCATCCTTGCTCATTTTTATCATGTCATCAACATTGGAATGAATGAGGTTATTCAACAACACTAATGCCTCATTGATTTTAGCCATTTCAACAACTTAGGCTCAAAAAATGAAAGGGTGTCGGCTTCAACCGAAAATGCACCCGTTTACAATGTGATTCAACAAATACAAATGACTGCAAAGAATTTCCAACTATGGAAATCTCAAGTACAAAATCTGCTCCTCAAATGATGGAGGGCAATCAACAATGACTTACATCAACAACTCAAATTCACTAATTCCAACTATGAATGAAGAGGCAAATTCCACTCAAAATACAATGTTAGCTCAATACATATCTCTGCAAAATATTTGCAGCTGAAAACACTATGCAAAAACACTTTAACGCAGCTGAATTTTCCTTCAAAGAGTTGTTTTCAATGACGGCAAACTGTCTTCAAATGTCAATTCTTCAAAAAATCACCCTTATGTTAATGTCAAATCTGCAATTTTCTCTATGTGTAGTCCTTCTACTCATATGTCATTTTCTCCTTTTCTGCTGTTCATATCTTCTTTCTGCTTTTTTTTTTTTTTTAATTAATTAAAAAAACAAATTAAATAATGGGAAGAATTTAAATGGAAGGGAATTTAAGGGGGTGGAGGGGGCTTATTTAAAAGAATGTGAAAGGAGGGGAATTAAAATAGGAGTTAATTAATATGGAAATTAATTAAAAAAATATTAATTAAATGAGAGGGTGGATTAATGTAAATGGAATCAATTAATGAGGGGAATCAATGTGGTGAGGAATTTCACTTAAAAGGAGGAATGAATTATATAGTGGGGGAATTAAAGGATAAGGATGCTTTATAAAAAATTTAAAAAATTAAAAAATCGTTGAACGGAAGGAGGGAGAGAGTCGAGCGACCTTGTGGGAAGGAATGAGACGGTTGAGAAATGAGAGTGGAGCATTGCTGAGGGCTAGAGGAATGAGAGTGGAGTTAATGTTAAAAAATTTTAAAAACGCTGAGTTATTTTGGAGGGGCGACAGATTTAGATTGAGGGCAGAGTTAAAAAATCGAAATTTAAAAAACGCTGAGTTAAAAATGGGAAGGCCGAAAGGCGTTGGAGTGTAGGGATGGTTAGTTAGCAAAAGGCGAAGCGTAGGAGCTGAGGTAGTGTGAGCAGCCGATAGTTTGAACAGCGCTGAATAGAGCATTTAGGGAGAGTTTAGGGAGCCGAATAGAGTGTGCAGAGCTGTAGGGGAGCGTTGGAGCGTTGTATTGTAGGTATCAAATGGAATTAAATGGTGGGATGGGTTATGAGTGCAGGTTTGGTTAATTAGATTTGTACTGTTAGGAAGGCGAAGGGTGTGGGAATCTCTGCGTGAAGGGAGGCCGAATGGGTAGATAGGGAGTGAGGATGCACGCTGTTGTAGTGAGTTTAAAATTATAGAGGGGGCGTAGGCATATGTGCAGATTAATATAGATGAAGATCTATAGATGAAGAGTTGTGTAGAGGGCGTAAGAAGAATAGGTGTTTGAAGCGAATGTGAGGGCGCAGGTGGGAATGAGCTGGGTAGGTGGGTAATGTGTTTGCGCAGATGTAGGAAGGTCAAAAAGGCCAAGAGCAAAAGAATTTTTATTTTTTTATTTTTTTTTATTTTTATTTTTATTTTTTTTCTTAATTAAAACAACAGAGATGAGAGAAAGACTTTGCAGAATGGCAGTAGAATTTTTCTTTCAAATACATAGCAAATTTTTTTTCTTCAAATGTATAGCAAAACAAATCCAACAACAATAGAAAGTGTAGAAATGAGGGCAACTTCAGAATTTTAGTCTTCAGAACAATAGATTTTTCCAAATATACAACAATCTACTTCATTTTAGACTTTAACAGAATTCAGAAATCTTGAAACTTGCAGAGATTTTTCAATGAAAAACTCAGAAATTTTCACTTAAAAAAATCAGAAATCTTTGCCATTAAAAACCAGAAATTTCTTCTCAATATAAATAGTATCCAGCAGCGCTTCAAATGCAGAATTTAAAATGTAGAGATTGCAGGAAAACATTAGAATTTAGAAAACCTTCTAATGCGCTTCTTCAACACCACTGCTGCTCTTGTTCAAAGTCAATTTCTGAATGTTGCCACGGATTTTGAATGCAACTCCTCTTCAAAACCAATTCTGAATGCAACAAAATGTCAAAATCACTGCTGCAAATGCAGATATGCACAGGCCATAAACACAAATGGCTCACTCAATTTGGAGCAGAGTCAGCAATCGCCCGCTCTGATACCATGTTAAACACCATGTTGAAGCAGTTTCATGTTAAGCACACACATGGTGTATGAGGAAGATGAACACACACACAAGAGACTTAACACACAATGAAGGATAAGCATGAGGCTTTTTTTATTTTCCATTATACAAAGATGTACATTTATAGTACAATGGTGTGACTCTTGGTTTCATATTCCAAGGTCACTTGGACTCCATTGTGACTTTTCGCATTCCACACCTACCCATGTAGGATTAGGTGTTCCAACATA